>CP139504.1:161309486-161506986 GCA_021014915.2 Artemisia tridentata subsp. tridentata | reverse complement strand
ATGTATGTTATAGTGTGAATGATATTCGGATAAATGCCTTTGTGCAAGTAATGATGTAAAATAGTCTTGTGGACTAATGATGAATGCGTATGATGCTTATATGTGTAAATGATATATAATAACATGTTATTACCTATTTACTTACTAAGCGTAATGCTTACGGTTTAGTTGTTAACCGTTTTTGTAGGTTAATGTGAAGAAAGAAGGGTTTTTGTTTTGAGGCCTAGGATTGGAAGTAAAGAAATAGGAGCATGGTGAATATGCGTATATAGGTAATCGTAGATACCGTGCTTGATCAAGTTTGAACCCCCGAAGTTTAATGTATTTGTGTGTTTGAGTGTTGTTTATAAATTGTATTCATATGGATTTATGAATGATTTTAGATTAATGTATCCAAAGTGGGTCAAAACGGGGTGTTTGGCATAACACCTGTGATTTCGCAAAATGCGCTTTTGCGTGTCGTTGAGACCAAAACTTGTTCATATTATTAGATTATATGATGTTTTATCGAGTCTTGGAAGTCAAGTTTTAAGAAAATATGCAAGTTACTCAAGTTGTGTAGGTCTGGGGTGAAACAACCGCCGGCTGTGGGGTTTGGCCGCCAACCATTTTGGGTCAGAACTCGAACGGCCGCCAGTTGAAGCATTTTTGCCGCCGGCTGTTTGGTTTGTTAGATTTTTGTCATTTTCTAAAAATCATATAAAATCAATTGTAGCTCCGTTTGGGACGAGCCACCTATCGTTAGAAAAGGTAATTGAATCTATTTTCTTATAAAAATACTTTCGAAAGCTAGGTTTAAATAAAAATATATAAGAATACTTGATTAGTAACAGAAGGTCAGTTTTGGTTATGCCAAAAATATTTATCGAGTCTGGAAAGGTGTTTCATGAACACATAATTGCAGATTTTTTTGTTTTTTTTTTTTGTTTTAAGTTTGATTCGAAAACAGATCTAAAGCAACCAAATTTGAACCAAAAATGATTTTTATATTATGCAAACGGCAAACCAGATAAAGATTTTTATAAACGCAAAATCCTTTTTTCTTTTTCTCAAATTTCAATTAATTAAAACCGGAGCAAAATGACTTGTTTTGCTAGGTTCAGTCATCAACTTGCGCCGTCATCGGCTCACATTGTATGATACTGTTGGTCGACTAAAACTCAATAAAAAGCGTTAAAATTGTCGGAACCAACTAAACCTAATAAACTGATATTGATATTTTGTGATATTTCAAAAAAAAGCTCTACATGAGTAAACTAATCAAACATCATTTACAATTTAGCTCGACTTCAAGTAAAAAATAAACTAAACTTCAATTGAAAAAAGGTTTTTGATAACAACAACTTTTAGGGTTGTGGTTACAGGTTTATTTTTTACAACAATACATTGTAAGAACTTGCATCATTGATCACAATCAATTGTTTGTTGTGATATCATGTCACCTTTTTCGAAAATGTCAACCAATCACAACTATTCATTCTTAACTATGTAATAAAATATATATTTTTTAACCATAAACTTAAGGCTTTCGTTAGCAAAACTAAAAAGGAAAAAGAAAAAGAAAAAGAAAAAAAAAGTTTGGCTAACAACAACCCGTGTGGTTTATATTTTATTACATAGTGGAGAATGAATAACTATGATTGGTTGACATTTTCGAAAAAAGGTGGGTACAATTCTGAAAAACATGATAACATAATGAACAATTGATTGTGATTAGATGATTCAAATTCTTATAATGACTTGTAGTAGAAATCAAGTTGTACACCTAAACCCTAAAAGTTGTTTGTTATAAGAAAAAAGAAAAGTAATACGAGTAATTAGACTTGCTTCCCTAAAACCAAAAGGCGAAATTTACTAGAGTACTTTATAGGAAAGATAAATCGTAAAATTGCAACAATTAGACAACTAGATTTACTCCCACTTGTTAAGCTAAGCTAGCCACTAATCATCTCCAATTCACCATGTCCAAAAATTAGAAAACCCCTGCTTCTACAACCGAAAACGACCCCTAAACCAAAATTTAAATCCTTAGATTCAAAGCATCCTTTCTTTCTTATAAATCCAACAAACTTAAAATTAGTTCAACCTAACACCATCACCACCATCTGTATATACACTTCAAAAACAAATCTCAAATTTTATAAAATTAAATAGAAATGAAGCAGTTACAGTCGTTACAACAAACTCGTGGACGGAACAACAGTTTTCGAAACCAATCGCCGTTAGATTCAACGGCAGATGTAACGACTTCCGTTAAGTCTCCGTCAAGTATCTTCTGGTTAATTCTTCATTGTTTTTCTTGTTTAATTAGTTTAATACTTGGATTTAGGTTCTCTAAGCTTGTCTTTTATTTACTCTTTTCGACTTCTAGTGTTAATTACTTGTATACTACTAGTACTAAAACGACGTCGTTTGGTGGAGATGATATCGCCGAAACGATGTCGTTCACGACTTCGTTACGGAGTTTATCGCCGCCTGTTGGGGGGAATGTGAGTGGTGGTGTGGTGAGTAGAGTTGTGGTGGGGCGGCACGGGATCCGGATCAGGCCGTGGCCGCATCCGGATCCGGGTGAGGTTATGAAGGCGCATAAGCTGATTGAGGCAGTGCAGAGAGAGCAGAAGGTGATGTATGGTGTTAAGAATCCGAGGAGTTTGATTGTTGTGACGCCGACGTATGTGAGGACGTTTCAAGCGTTGCATTTGACTACGTTGATGCATACGTTGATGAATTTGAATTATGAGGTTGTGTGGATTGTTGTGGAGGCTGGTGGTGTGAGTAATGAGACTGCGGCGTTGTTGGAGAAAGTGGAGAAGTCGAAGGTGAGAGTTAAGCATGTAGGGTTTGAGAGGAAGATGCCGATTTTTTGGGAGGCGAGGCATAAGATGGAGTCTCAGATGCGGTTGCGAGCGTTGAGGTAGAATTTAAAATTTTCTATAAGTAGACTTATGTTTTGTTATATTTGAGATTTGTTTTAAATTTTGATATGATTTTGATGATTTAGAGTTGTGAGAGAAGAGAAGCTAGACGGGATTGTGATGTTTGCGGATGATAGTAATATGCATAGTTTAGAACTATTTGACGAGATTCAGAAAGTTGAATGGATTGGTGCTGTTTCGGTTGGGATTCTTGCTCATTCGAGTCATCCTGATGAAGATCCGTTTGAGGTTCAGAAAAATGTGGATGAAGAAGATGAGAAGAAATCACCGTTTCCGGTTCAAGGCCCGGCTTGTAATTCGTCTGATCGCTTAGTTGGGTGGCATACATTTAGCTCGATTTTATACAAAGGCAAGAGTGCGAACTATATTGGTGATATGGCAGTTGTGTTGCCTAGGAAGTTGGAGTGGTCAGGGTTTGTGATGAACTCGAGGTTGGTATGGAAGGAAGCTGAATTTAGGCCGGAGTGGATTAATGATTTGGATATGGTTGTGGCGGCAGGTGGAGATGATGATATTGGGAGTCCTCTTTCTTTGGTCAAGGACTCTTCGATGGTGGAACCGTTAGGTGGTTGCGGGAAGAAAGTGATGATGTGGTGGCTTCGGGCTGAGGCTCGTGCAGACAGCAAGTTCCCTTCTGGGTTAGTCTTCTTTCTTGAATTTTGAAGCTATAACTTTTAGATAATGTTCGATTGTTCGTAAATTACCTTGATCAGTTCTTGCTTAACTGGTTGCACTAACAATTAACATCCAATTATCACTATGTATGCATAAATTAGCATAATGTTACATGTGTCGTATCAATATTTGCGTACATTGATGATTTTTTTTTGGTCCTAGAATAGTGTTCTAACTTCATAAATCAAACGTCATGCTAATGTAGGTTTTCTAGATACAAGGTTGTGTTTGTCCCCATAAATGATTGTAAGTTTGTAACATTTATAACTTACTTGACCTTAGCCCTTTAATTGATCCACATCTTATATGTATGATTCTATGTACGTACCTATATGGCTATATATATGTGATTAGCTATACACATAGTGTGGGTTTTTATCCCTTTATGGGGTTTCTCCTGGTTTATATTTTATTTTTCTTTACTACAACGATAATCTTATAGAGCTGTTGTATCAAGTAATATATATTGTGTGGGTTAGCAGCTAATAAGAGAATAGTGGAGGCTGTGCAGCTAGGTTATCGGAGTGCACAATTTTAAGCTATCACCAAACTCACCACGATTTCTTTGATGAAAAGGTGGAGTTACCACACGTTATACCCCCCCGTGATTGCACCCCTCTCTGAAAAAGGGTCTGTTTGGTGGTTGTGGTATATTTTATCTATTAGAATGCTTTGGAGTATCAGTTTATGGAGATGGCCTATACGTTATAGGGATCTCCCTTAAATTTTTTAAGAATAAGTATATGGTACCGAAATGACCTAGAATATATTCTCAAGTCTCTAGGGAATCTAGTGATTTAAGGTTCATTTCTAGGAGGGATTGTTTGTTGGGCGGACTAACCTTGTCCAAGACTCCAAGCCACATGATCCTTAAAACCATGTCATAGAGTTTATTACTCTCATCCAGGTCAAGGGTTTGTTTCTTGCATTTTGATATTTTTGCGCTGGGTTAGATGTGTAGGCGTCACATAAAAGATTGCAGCCAAATATTAGTTTTAGTCACAGGCTCACAGATTGACCTGGATACACTTTTTTAAAATTTTAAAATAAGTAATTAATGCGTTGAAGATAATTTTAAATTTTCTATTGTTACACTATAATCTTTATATTTGAATAAAGAGATTTAGGAGGTTAGATGCGTTAGAAGTATACCACAGGCGTTTTTTCAACCCATTTGACCCTTTCCCTTTTTAGCTAATTTTGCTATTTGTCCTTTAAGATTAAAAATAACTATTGTTGACCCATTCATAGATAACTGGGTCACTTTTGTAACCTCAATTGTTTGGGCTCAAATCCAAAGGGGTGTTTTGGATGTGTATTTACTATTGCAATATCAATGATGACATTCATACAAGAGTAAATTTTATAATAGTGTAGCTGGGTAAACTAATGTTGATCCTGAATAACATGCTTCTTTATGACGGCCTCTAAATTATTTCATCTTGACCTTAACAAGTAAGGAAGTTTATTCGATA
Organism: Artemisia tridentata subsp. tridentata; assembly: GCA_021014915.2. NCBI lineage: Eukaryota > Viridiplantae > Streptophyta > Magnoliopsida > Asterales > Asteraceae > Artemisia > Artemisia tridentata. The sequence continues at coordinate 161,501,900 of CP139504.1, read as the reverse complement.
ACCATGTTTGTCCAACACGTGAAAATTGAAGTCGCAATAATCGCCTTCGGATCACACAAACACCCCCCCCAACTTGTCTTGTTTTAGGCGTGTCCTCTATTGAGCCTATAACTTGAATTACTATATCATTAATCACAATCCTTAATGGTGCAGATGGACCATTGATCCTCCATTAGTGATGACAGTGCCAACAAAACGAACACCATGGCCCGATGTTACCCCTGAACTCCCATCTAACACCGTAAAAGTGATCAGCAGCGTCACTCAAGAAAACACTGAGAAGCGTGCAACAAAAACTCGGACCCCTAAATCAAGACGCAGTTCACGCGGCAAAATAAAACGCGAATCAAGAAATGCAGATGCACATGTTGCAGCTAGGAACTCTGGAGAAAAGACTTAATAATTACATATATCGGGTCGACTCTGGAATTGATGAGAATGTGTTTTAATACAAAGTAAATAGGTGGTGTATCTTACGGATTATTCGAAATTTTCTTAGTTCTAATTCTATAATTGGTTAAGTTTCCATCAGTTTATTTCTATTTTTTGGGTTCACTTTTGCTTGATTGTTTTGTGTGGTTGATTAATATTCTATAGGCATGTGCCATGTGGTGCCTGACAAAGAGAAAAACGTGTACAAGGCCTTTTTCCCTTTCTATGGTCAAGAAATACAAGTTTGCTTTGCTATATAAACAGAGTAGAGTCAACTTTATTTATGTGCTTAAAATGGCTACAATATACATGTATATTTCGTATATGTATCTACAGGACTCAAGAAGGTGGTTTGTAATAAGGAAACACAGTGTAAAACGTCTGCAGTATTGTGATGAGCAACAACACCATGGCTGCAATCACCGAGAAAGTTGCCCATGGATTTTGGAAGTATTTGTGTCTCAAATCTGCTGTCCAGGTTGTCCACCGATTGTCACGACAGTTGTTAATCTTATCTGTGAGCCCTGAAAGATAACTGTTGTTGAGGTCTGCAACGACCTCTTGACATAGCCTGTTGAAAAGATCAGCAACATCATTATCATTCCCAAGCCAGTGCTCAATGATTCCTTTATAATGTAGGAAGCCTACATCCACTGCCGAGTCTATTAAGTTGTTCATGAAAATCAGGTAAGCTGTGATCTCGTTGCTGCATTCAGGATGACACTCCTCAAATGCCACAAGGTTACGAAAGATGGATTTAGTACCCTCGTGAATCAATATCCGGGGTATCTCAAGAACTGAATTCTTGTATTTGATATCCCAAAACTGGTCCGTCTCACGTTTTCTAAACCTTATACCACTATCTCTTAGCTGTGATACACAATAGGTTATCTGTGTTGTAGGCTTGCCTACAACGTTACGGCTCAACCTTCTCTTCCATAACTTTTTAGTTCTTTTTGGTAAGATTAAATCTTTGCTGACCAGACCCTCCCGGAAGAGATGGAGGCAGTGAAGGGGCAGTGGATCAGAGCTAAACTCTTTGTCTTTGTGGAATGGCTCATCGGTTGGTATCAACGGTGCAAAGAAAGTGTTTCCCATGTTTACTAATGCATTTGTGTCGTGACCGTCACCAATCTGAAGGGTTAAGAGTGCGTCGAGTATGTACATAGGAATTTGGTTCTCTAATTTCACCATATCTCTCCGGATCGAATCCAATGTTCCACAAATCGAGAACACCGGATCACCTTTTGCATATCCGAGTTTTTCGAATCCGTCTTTCATTCCTCTAAATAGCTCGAGGATGAAACAGCCATCAAGAACCATCATCTTTACGAAGTCCTTGCTTTCTAGATTGATCTCAACCTCATAGGAACCGCGTGCTTTTGCTTCAAGATTTGCATTGGAGTCAAAATAGAGCTTGAAGTCATGTTTATGGCGACTGATGGTTTGGTAAAAGGCACGCCACTTGTGACGTTCCATGGGGAACAATAGGTCGTTTTGGCGGTGGTAAGGGCCGATGGAAACCACACTTGGGATGTAAGATTTCTGGTCGGCTTCGCGTAGGTATCTAGGGACTTTGTATATGCATGTCTTTCGAGCAAAAACTGCTTCGTTGTCTAGACGTGCTCTTTGGAGCTCCTCCGCAATGGTGATTAGCCACTCGGGCTGCCGCTGTTGGTCGTGGTCCATTTTTCTAATTATGTTACAGATCAAGGAATTTGTGGTGGGGTAGAATGTAGAATGACAAAGAGAGGACATATTTATTAAATAATGGTGGTTTCTTGTGTTGCACGTTTTAGAGGAGGACATTAATTTATGATCACACATATATATATGTAATGACTCAGAAATAGAGAAAAGGTCGAACTTGATCTAATTGTTTATTGAACTTCTCATTCTGATTGGTTCAATCACTATAAGATTACATACCTTTAGCTTCAAGAAACAAGAAAGCGCGTTAGATATGATCAATACGATGATATGGTTGTTCTAGTTGACCCTCGTTATTAATTAAAAGATGCAACATGTAATTAAAGTTCATGATGCACATACCGGACTATATGATAATGGTAATATGATATGATGATTAATTAAGGTGTTGAATCACCTAAGTACCCAAGATGATTCATCAGATGTAATTACCCGTGTTAGGAAACGGATTTGTGGTCTAGCGGTAATCGCTTAGTCGGTTAAGCGTGCTCGTATGAGAGTAGTACTGGCTTGGGTGACCTGCCGGGAAGTCTTCACATGAGGGCCGCAAATCTCTGTTGATATTAGGCAATGAAGAGGAGAGCCTGTAAGCCAATGTTGCGCAGGTTCGAATCCAAGCCGCCCCCGGTTTTCTCCGGCCGTACTCCAGCAGGACCGTGTGATATTAGATGAAGAGCCTGTAGCCAGTGCGAGGTTCGAATCAAGCGGCCGTTACGCGTCTCCAGAGAAAACTCGTGTGGAGGCGGTACGGTTTTCGGGCGGAAGTCGTTAAAAATCCCCACTACGCCAGCGTGGGCCCGGTTCAGACAACATAGTCTGGGTACGTGGTGGATGAGGGCCTGCCGATATGGCGGGTGCGACTCCAATCAAAAAAAATGAAAGTCGCCTTCCAAAAAAAAAAAAAAATAAAAAAAAAAAAGGAAACGGATGATCAAAACAAATTCATTTAAGGATGCATGATCAGACAAATACCCAATTTGTGCATGAAACTCATAATGAATTTATAGGATTCATTAGTTTGATGACTTTGATCATCTACCTAGTATATTGATTACTTGAGAGTAATATGTATTCACCCTTCTTGATATTGTTAAGTTGAAGGTCTGTACAAACTACTAACTAGTACCGTGTAGTACTGTAGTTGATCTGTGAAAAGCAAGATCGCCAACTTTTGAAAATCATGTGAAATACGACTAAGTTTATGTAGCAAACCCGTCAAGGTGTGTCATCTTGGCCTCTTACCCATATTTAGATCTTGTTAGTGACATTATGAGCTTTTTACCACCCGTCTTCACTCCGAAGGAGGAAAATTTGTCGAGTTCATATGGAGGTGGACTTATGTTTAAATTTAGGAAGGTAAACTGTATCTATAACACAATTATACAAAAGCAAACAAAATTGGCGTGACAAATTATGGAAATTTATATGCTACAGTAGAAACCAAAAATAACTCAATCTAAGTAGTAAAGCATATGTTGAGTTTACACTGCAACAAACGTCCGTCTACGTCTACCTCCCCATACAGCTCCAGCGCGATTAAGTACTTGTTGAATTTTACAGTAACTAACTGTGTTGAAAATTGCTTATCTTGGGGTAACAATTGCTTACTGCCTTGATAATACTTGACAAATGTATTTGTGGCTAAATCTGTGTGAGAATAGTTTATTTACTTGTGAAAAAGTAAATCCCGCTGCAATCAATATACTACATCCATATAACTAAACATACTTTTAGGGCTCGTTTGGTTTGTAGGTGGATTTCGGATTAATATTTGGATTTTGATTTAAATTTAATTTGGAGAGAGAAAAAATATTTAATATATTTGTTTATGTATACTATACATTATTAAAAAAAAAAGGAAAAAAAAAGAAGAAGAAGATTAATAATGAATTAATATGTGGTTGATAATTTTAAGGAAATAAAAGCTAAAATATCATTGGTTGGTATCTTCCAAAGTAGCCACTAGTGCCCGGTTTCACATCTTTGATTCTATATCCATTGTCAGACAAATAAAAATGAACCAAACAATCTACTTGACATTTCTTTTAAACCATACTCAGGGATACCCTTATACTAAACGGGCCCTTACTGTCTCACTTTGATTAGTAAAAGTTGACCTGATGCAATAATACCTGTCTGTTTTCAATCTCTACTAAGATTAATCAACATTAATCAACAATACAACTCTTGATCATTTGCTTCCGAGCATCTACTAAGAAAAAACTTGTATGGGAATCTTGAACATGGTAGTTATTGGATATTCTATATGTTTTCCAAATTATAAAGACACTCGAATATTATAATAATTTTTATTTTTTTTTAATTATTATTATTATTATTTATATTATTATTATTATTATTATTATTATTATTTTTTACCTAATATGTATCCATTAATATAGAAAATATCAATTACAATAAGATGGTGGACAAACGGGTAACAAGTTGCGCCGCAACCCTTTTTTGATAGCAAACCAAATCCTACTAAAGATGAAATTTTGTGTCTTAGGAGTCGAAATATTACTTTGCACAACCCGTTGAACCAAAGTAAAAAACTCCCATGCCTCCGGAGCTAGGAAACCAAATGTATCAAAAGCAAAAGGGATAAACACGTGTTGAATTTCTAAACAAGCCTTCTCGTGTTTAGCAACTTTGCTCGATTCTGCTTTCAACTCCGCTTATCCCGCAACAAAACCATTGTCCCTGAGCCCAACAAGAGGGGACACCCCAGTAAGATCCACACAAGCATGTTTCCCCCCGGCCCACCCAAACACAAGTATATCAGCCCGACCGTAAAGTAGGCCTCCCTTCAAGCGGATCCGTTAGAAAGTTCACGGGGGCCTCCTTTTTAGAAGAAATTCCTGCTCGTTTAAGAACATCATATAGAACATCCCTAACCAAATCATACCTATATTTGAAACCAGGTAACTCCTTACAATGGACCGCATGATCACCAAAAGAATCCAAACAAACCTTGCGGCAGACTGGGCAAGGTTCATCAACCGGAAACAGATGGATCATTAGCCGGTACTTAAGGATAGTCCGGTACTCCAGAGCCGACATATATTGGCCTAGTCCTTCAATGGGGATAACCGTCAAGAAATTCTGAGCATGAGGAGCTCGGAGACATTCAAACAATGCTTTTTGTCGAGGGGATAAATCAAACTTCACTCCCAAGCTTTGGACGATTCCACTAAATAAGCCACACGCCAAAACATTCTAGGCTTTAGGGGGGGGGGGGCGGTGTCCTTGTTAGAGAAACCGCTAAGATCGAAATCAGGGAGGGACATGTGCAAGCGATCCATCGCATACCTATAATCAGAGTCAACCCTATCAATACCACATCCCCGAAGAATGTGGTCCTGCAAACTCCAAGATTGTGCCCTCGAGGCCACAAAAGCATAAGTAGATACATCCTCTGCCGAACATAGACCCAACCCACCAAACCGAGTCGGAAGGGATGCTAGCCTCCATTGAAAATCCCCAAAAAAAGGGCCCCTGCAAACAACAATAGCCTCTATCGCCTTCAGAAGGCCGTTGTCAAAAATAAAAACAGCTTCCCCTATATACATAGGTTGGCACGTTCTGAGACCGAACAACAGCTTTGCGACACCCATACATGAGCGGAGCAAAAGGAGCTCTGATTGAGGGTCCCGCAGACTTGGGAGACAACTCATTAGTTCCACAGCACGAGATGCCCTTTTCACAGCCAAACTACTAATAAACCCCGCATCCTGGCTAACAACGCCTCCAAGGAGTTTCACACCCAACGTTGGCCTCCCAATCCCGCAGGGAAACAACCCATCCTGCACCTTCACCCCATTGCATGACGGCCAAAAAACTTCTGTTTTCTTAATGTTGAGTTCGAGGCCCAGGCGGGGCCTTTCGGCCTTGATTATATCTAAGGCTTTAGCTACCTCTTTAGTGTCTCCGATAATCGTAACATCATCCAAATACCAAGCATGGAAAAGAAGTTTACAGCAATCCCTAATCCGGTGAACAAGTGGGTGCAAAACTAAGGCAAAAAGAAGAGGCCCTAAAGGGTCCCCTTGCTGAACACCAGTGGTGGACCAAATATGGTCATCACCCACATATAACCTCGCTGACTGACCATATAAAAACTCCACCCATAGGGAAATAGACGGGCATCGAGTCCGAACCTCATGTAGAAGGGTAGTCCGATCCACCAAGTTGAAGGCATTAGAGAAATCAACAGTAAGCATAGTCAACGACCCATCCGAGTGAAACTCATTTAAGAATCTATTCGCACTATGGAGCACGGCCTCCGCCCCGCTGGGGACTCCCACCCCAAACTGAAAATCACAAAGGTATTTGGACATCTCTTTCCTGACACCCCTCATAGCCACTTTAGAGACCAGCCTCCTCCAAATCGCGCCAACGGCAATAGGCCTAATCCCATTGTCCGGTTTGAGCAACGATGTGAGGGGCGCAGAAGCAACAAACCCTGCCAAAACCTTAGGGCACCTCCCAACCAAACATAAATTAACCACCACAGAGATAGCCTTGAGTAACTCAACAGCGATCGCCGACCCTCCCCGCAAAATGCATCTAAAATGTGTTGGGCCTTCAATCCGTCCCGCCCACAAGAAGTCCCTTTTGGGAAGGATTGAATACACCCAAGAACACTATCAACATCTACAACAAGAGGAGGCTCAGAGAGCAAGGAACCAGGCATAACCGGAGGGGGCAGTATGGGATGCTTAGCCAACAACGCTGTCAAAGTATCCGTACCAAGAGGTGCAACCCCCGAAGAACACAACACTTTAACGGCAGTAGTGAAATGCCCGTCCGCAACTTTCCTCAAACATTGTTTAACATTGGTGCACACCGCTGATCTAATAGACTCAGAGGCAAGCTCATCCTTACCCGCGACCACCCTTAGGGGTTGGGCAAAAAGCGATAGGATAAGTTCAGAAAAACCATCCCCTCCCCAAGCTGCCAATGACCATTGAATACTATGGCATTGCAAAGACTTCCTATTACCAGACCTACGCTCTTGACGGTTAGATGGCCTAAAAACACGCAACGTGCAACGTGGTAACAACAAAAGTTTTACCCACGCCTCAATAGACGTTGGCATAGCCGCCACCTTACCCAAAGCAGCAGTTAAAGCATGAGAAAACGCCATACGACAACTATGAGGGATGCTCTTAACAGTCATGATAGGTAGGGAGAACACACGGTCAAGGAGAACCTCATCCACCACCACCCCTCCCAAAGGAACCACTCCCCTATCAACATGTGGCCTAGCGATCCCCACTATAAACTCCTCCACATCTCCCGCAACCCGCTTGAACCGAGCCATCCCATCAGCATGATGACATGCCCGGCTGAGAGCATGTAAACACATACACTCCCCACACAACCACTGATCCGAGACCTTTAAAGCCTCCCCAACCGAAACAAACAATTCACAATCCGTGGAGAGCGCCTCTCGCAAGGCCCCCCCTCCGATCATCCGATGACAAATGGAGACGCTTTATATGCGCAACCAACCTAGGAAACCCCTTGGACCCCGCCATTCCATCTGGGCAACAATGGAAACCTCTAAATGGACATGGCCAAACACCCACTGAAGAACAACCACTAACCTTCATGGAGCCCAAAAAGAGAGAAATAAACCCCGATTTAGGGACCGAAAAGGTCCAAGAACCCTAAACCAAACTCATATTTTGATTCTTTGACCAAGATGGTCAAAGAATCAAAATAAAGAGCTTTTGTTTGGTTGAGGCAATATGTCAAACAGTTGGTTGAGTCTAATAATTAAAACCCATCAATCTCACCTAATGAGGTGACTTTGTTCCTCACATGTTGCACAGGACTAAATACATTAAAGAATTATACTCCCTCCGTCTCAATTTAATTGTCCATATTTCTTTTTATGGATGTCTCAAATTAATTGTCCACTTTCCTCATTAAGTAAAAACTAGAGAATCTAGTGGAGGAATATTCCATTTTAGTGGTTGAAAATTAAAGTGGCCCCACTTTTATTAAACTTTGTGTTTTCTCTCTTTTGACAAATAAATTGAGACGGAGGGAGTAATGTAATAATGTAATAAGGTACAGCAGCTGGAACGAATATGTCAAATTATACATGTAAAGTTGTGTGTTAGCATGCATTTATGTTGCTTGTGACAGTAGAATTCATTTTCTTACAATTAATAAACTATTATGCCAAGTATATAAATTTAGCCACAAAATCAGGCCTTATGGCTCATAGTCATTTCTCTTTTAATAAGAACAGCCCAAGCGGGCAATGGTTAAGTAACATTAAATAACAAATCCTTTTAATAATATCAAGCAAACATAACTAAATATATTCAAATGAAAAACTAATGATGCTCAAGTATATTACGTCTTGTGCTCTATACATTTACAAAGATTAAATCAAATGATGCATAAAGGGGGTCCGAAGTCGTAGTTTTCCTATCACTAAATCTACATTTGTGTCCACACGACTCAAGATGTTGGCTTATAATATGAGAACACATCATAAAACGCCTGCAAAACCGTAATAAGCAGCAAAACAACACCAGCAATAACCGAGATGAAAGCCCATGGATTCCGAAAGTATTTATGCCTAAAATCGGCTTTCCAGTTACTCCAACGTTTGTCACGACACTTGTTAATATCATCTGTCAAGCCCGAAAGATAACTATCATTAAGGTCCGCAACAACCTCTTGACATAGCCCGTTAAAGAGGTCAGCTACGTCGTCATGGTTCCCAAGCCAGTGCTCGATAATCCCTTTATAATGTAGGTGGGCCACATCTTCAGCCGAGTCTATTAAGTTGTTCATAAAAACCAAGTAAGCCGTGATCTCGTTGCTGCATTCAGGATGACACTCCTCAAATGCCACAAGGTTACGAAAAATGGATTTAGTACCATCATGTATCAAAATCCGGGGTATTTCCAAAATCGAGCTTTTGTACTTTATATCCCAAAACTGATCGGTTTCACGCTTTTTAAACCTTATGCCGCTTTCTCTAAGTTGTGATACACAATAAGTTACTTGTGTCGTAGGCTTGCCCACAACATTACAGGTTAATTTTCTTTTCCATAATTTCTTGGTTCGTTTTGGTAAGACAAGTCCTTTGCTAACTAGACTTTCGCGAAAAAGGTGGAGACAGTGAAGGGGTTGTGGGTTGAATTGACTAAACGCCCGACCTTTGTGCAATGGCTCATCAGTTGGGATTAAAGGTACTCGTGTGTGTCGTGACCTTCACCTGTTTGCAGGGCTAAGAGTGCGTCGAGTATGAACATAGGAATCTGGTTCTCTAGTTTCACCATATCTCTTCGAACTGAATCCAACGACCCACAAATCGAGAAAACCGGATCACCTTTTGTGTAACCAAGTTCTTCAAATCCATCTTTTATTCCTCTAAATAGCTCGAGGATGAAGCAACCATCAAGAACCATCATTTTTACAAAGTCATTGGTGTTAAGATTGATCTCACCCTCGTAGCAAGCACGTGCTCTGGCTTCGAGTTCTTTGATGGAATCAAGATAGAGCTTGAAATCGTGCTTATTCCGATTAATGGTTTGGTAAAACGCCCGCCACTTATGACGTTCCATTGGATGTAAATGGCGATTTTGGTGGTGGTAAGGCCCTATGGAAACCACGTTTGGTGTGTAACATTTCTTATTGGATTCACGTAGGTAACGAGGGACTTTGTAAATGAAGGGTTTTCGGGCACAAAGTGCCTCGTTGTCTAGGCGTGCTTTCTCGAGCTCATCTTGTATGGTGATTAGCCATTCAGATTGCTTATGTTGGTTTTCGTTTTCATTATCGATCATTTTTTTCTGTAGAACTTGAAAGGAATGAAGTTGTCGTGAGTAGAATGAGAAAATGAGGGAAGATTTATTCAACTTATTGAGGTTACGTGTGTCGCACGTTATAGTCTGACCGACCGTGTATATATTAACATATCAACATGTTGACCATACATAATGAGTAGAATACGCTATTCAATTATTGGTTAAACTTCCTACCCAATTAGATCACTTGATTTTACCAGTTCAATCTTCATGTTTCTTCTTTTCTTCCTTTGTTATTTCCCTCCCTTTACTTACTAACACTCTGTTCTCAAGTATGATTTTAGAGAGAAATAGAAGTAAATGAAATGGAAGTAAAGAAATGGAAGTAAATGAAATGAAAGTTATGAAAATAATTGTGTTCTTAAGTTTGGAGTGAAAGAAAGGTAAAGTAAAGAAATGTTGTCACTTTTTATATTTTTACTATAATACCCTTGTACACATACAATAAATACAAATTGGTGAGGGGCATTTTTGTCACAAATATTATTTAATAATGGGACCCATTCACTTTACTTCACTTGCAGCCCAATTATGGGCTGAAAGTTTGACAAGGAAAAAACAAAGGACTTTACTTCCTTTTACTTTCCTTTACTTGCATTTACTTACTTCAAAAAACTAAAGAAATGAATTTTTTTCATTTACTTCCATTTACTTACTTTTCAAATTTTGAGAACAGAGTGTAAGAAAAAAAAAAAAACTCCAAGAACACAATTGTTGACTATGAAATATCTTTTCTGTGTAACTGTAAACGCAGCTCTAATGTCAAAACTGAAATATCAACAAACGTAAGGTTTTAACACACGTTACAATAGAAAAATTAAGGGTGAAAGATACATAGATAATATATAGTTGTCTGAAGTAACTGCTGCACACCTCTAAAATGGCTATTAAAAACTATGAACTACGTATTAATTACTCGATAACCAAAACCAAAAACATACATTTTGTTTAGCATGCATTTCCAGTTTCATAGATTTTTTTATTTTTTATTTATTTATTTTGTTATTTTAATACATAACTTTCATAGTCTTGAGCATAGTCCGACCATGCAAATTTATTGTGATCAGTAAATAAAAGTTGGACTCCTTCACTTTCATTACATATCGACTCACGCCCTTTCACTAGATATGGACTCACTAGAAGTAAAAACTAAAAACATCTTCAATGGATTAGAAGTCGGGAAAGATAAAGTTCATATTTCCCGCTTACAATTTGCGGGATGGTGCACTCTTTATGGGGTCACTTCACAATGCTCAAGCCCTTTCACGTATCCTCAATTGCTTTCACTTAGCTTTCGGGTTTAGAGTCAACTTCAACAGCAGTAAACTACCTTGAAGTGGTCATGCCAATGTTGAAGTAAAAACCTGCGACTCTTTCGGAACTGGAGTCAGATCTTCCGGATGAGATCTTGTCAAGGTTCCGAAGCACCTACACACAAGAAGCACGCTCGTTAGACTAGCCCCGGGTGTTATCCCAGGACCAGACTCCGGCGTGAGAGTAAGTATGGGATAGTCCGAAGGGTTAGATAATTAAAAAGAGTAAATGAGAGCGGTGAAAGTTGGTTGAAAGCAGTAAATGAGCTGGGTATTTATACTACCCAGCTTTGGTACCTGTAATGGCGGCAGCGGATTTCCTGGATATGTGTCGCAGATACAATCCTGTAAATCTTGGGGTGGCGGCGGTTAGGCTGCTGTTGCCATCAGTCCAAAGGGTAATGCCATCTGTCCTATTGCTAAAGGTTGCGCTAGACGATGAGGCTATGTGCTTTCCGACATTCCTTCCGAAGAGCGCCATGTCGTTCGGACGTCCGGACAAGATGGGTCGTCCGGACACATACGCCAACATGTCCCCCCAGTATCATAGTATCGGTTATGCCGATGGTGTGATACTTTGCGAATTTTAGAATTCCATTCTAGTATTTCCGGAGGGCTTAATCCGTTAGATTTGAGTACGTTGGGCGCCATGCACAACCCGCCAAAAGTCATTATTGCTTCATTTTTAAGGATCGCCGTCATCTTTACCGTAGCCCTAGGATTTGGACACGTATATACATGTCCATCGTGTGGATGAGAGAGTGCCACGTCGACGTCTGACAAGGTGCGACGTTTCACGCTCCTCCTTTTCACCTATAAATAGCGTCATTTGCACCATTTTTACCACCGTAACTCTCTGCTTTTCTGACACACTTTTCGCAATGTATTTCCGAGCGAGTTTTTCCAATCGATCCGAGCGATTTCTGCGTAGTCATTCGTCCTAAGAGGTACGTTCCGGATAATCCATATTTTGTATTTTCTTTGCTGTTCGGCTATATCCCCTCTTTCCTCGGTTAAGCCATGTCGAACTCTCCCGTTACGGCTCATGCACAACCCGCCAAAAGTCATTATTGCTTCATTTTTAAGTACGTTGGGCGCCATGCACAACCCGCCAAAAGTCATTATTGCTTCATTTTTAAGGATTGCCGTCATCTTTACCATAGCCCTAGGATTTGGACACGTATATACATGTCCATCGTGTTGATGAGAGAGTGCCACGTCGACGTCTGACAAGGCTCGACGTTTCACGCTCCTCCTTTTCACCTATAAATAGCGTCATTTGCACCATTTTTACCACCGTAACTCTCTGCTTTTCTGACACACTTTTCGCAGTGTATTTCCGAGCGAGTTTTTCCAGCCGATCCGAGCGATTTCTGCGTAGTCATTCGTCCTAAGAGGTATGTTCCGGATAATCCATATTTTGTATTTTCTTTGCTGTTCGGCTATATCCCCTCTTTCCTCGGTTAAGCCATGTCGAACTCTCCCGTTACGACTCATGAGGATGATACCCAAGAAGTTGGCAAATTTCTACCCAAGTTTGATATTCAAAAATATACCTCCCGGATGGACGAAGGGGCAGTGACCTTGGTAACAATGAAATTCGGTATACCAGAGGACCTACATCCGAGGCCAGCTCCGGAGGGTATGACTATGGATGAACTACCGGATGACGCTATAGGTTTATATCTGGAGTACTTCTATGAGGGCGGTCTTAGTGTGCCCTTCTCCACCTTTTTGCTAGATATTATTAGATACTACAAGGTACATATTTATCAGTTGGTTCCGTTAGGCCTGCACCGCACGACTCTTTTTGAGGTGTATAGCCGAAGTTTGCATATCACCCCCACCACTTCTTTTTTCCGAGCCTTCTATAAGTTGAGCAAGCAGGGTCATTGGTTCTCTTTTGAGAAAAGGGGCGGCAGGGAAAAGAGGGTTTGCTTTAGGGAGATCATAACTTGTCTGAAAGGCTGGAAACATAACTTTTTTCTAATAGACATACGGGCTATTCCCTTTGCGATGCCCTGGAGGCATCACGATTCTGACATATCGGATCATTTTCTGAAGGGGGAGTTTAACGTTGAAGATGCCGAACGGTTGTCCGAGAACGTGATTGACCTCATCCAAATTCCTCAAGGGTTCCTTTATGCCGTTGGATTGACTTCTCATTGGGAGCATCCAGGATATCGGGCAGCGCTTAAGGATGCTAAGGGAAGGGGTATAGCCCAGCCTTTGCTTTAATTTCCTTATATGATGTGTATATGTATGCATGTTTCCGACTGACTTGTATTTTTGATTTATTCGTTTGCAGCCTTAACAATGTCTGACTATCTGATCAAACCCAAGTTCCGGAAGGGTGCTACTATGACCAAGGGGGATAAATAATGGGAGGGTCAGTCCCATGAGTTACATGTGGCCACCCCGGCCTCGTCAAATGCTGATATTCCTAAGAAGACGGCCGAGCAGAGGAAGGTCGAGGTGGCAGATGAGAGAGTGCTGGAGGCTAAACGTAAGAAGCAAGAACAAGCTGCCGCACGGTTGGTTCTCAAGTCCCAGCAGGGAGGGACGGGTGCTAGCAAGTCAACCAAGGTCCGAGTGAAGCGTGCCGCTGTGGAAGGAGGTTTTGACCGTCCGAAAAAGCGTGGTAAGTCTTCGGGTGATGTTCCCATAGTGGACTTGGACTCTTCGGAGCACATTCCGGAGCATATTCCCGCTCCTACCCCCATCCGCTCACTACATCCGGGCGAGACAAGAAAACAGCCAGAGACTGAGGAGGGTGGGAGTCAACAGTTTGGAGAAACCGATGCTGGTAAGCTATTCGGATGTGCTTATATGTGTATTTCTTTCTTTCCTTTTCTCTCTCTCTCTCTCTCTCTCTCTCTCTCTCTCTCTCTTTATATTATATATATTATATATATATATATATATATATATATATATATATATATATATATATATATATATATATATATATATATATATATATATATATATATAGACACACACAGTAGTAACGGTTGTGTTGTCCGTTGTTCCTCTTTCAGGGAGTTCTTTTGCTGTCTCTTACGGCCGGGGTAAGGAAAAGGCCATAAGTGATGATGATACCGGAACGTTGTTTGTCCCGGAATGGTCGGTAAGGAAGGATGACCGTTTGAATAGCTGAAAAGTTTGTCGGGACTTGATGGTGAACCTGCCCACCCCCCGAGAGGAAACATACCTAGAAAGCTTAGATGACGAAGATGCTTGTCAGAGGGCATGGATGTTGCTGGGAAAGAGCTCTGTGGCTCAGTCGGACATCTTGTTTCGGTTTGAGAGCCTCCTCCGTGAGTACGGCGACCTGTACACCGCCCATCAGCAATATGAAAGTGTGGCATAAGAGCCGAAGGAACTTAAGAGGTTGAGGCATGAGCACGCCGGTTGTATGGTTAGGGAATCAGATCTTACGGGTCGCATCTCGAAACTAGAGAAGTAGAAAAAGGAAGAGAGTAAGGTTTATAGGGAGCAGGCTGGGAGGATCAGGGCCTTGGAGGCCGAGTTGGATGAGACCAAACTTAAGCTGAGGGAGGAAGAGAAGGAGAACCAAGAGCTCCTTAAGGAAAAGAAAGATCCGGCTGTTAAAATGGGCTAAACAGAAATGGAGCGCTTCAAAGTGGTAAAAGAATTTATTCCGGAGATGGTTCGTCGGCTCCTTAACAGCCACGAATACAAACAGCGTTTTGCCGTTCTGTTCAGTCTGTCCTCCATTGCTGGGTTTTTGGATGGTGTCACTTTGGATCGTTCGCCGGAGGATGTGGCTAGGGTCTTGGCGGATGTGGAAGATTTAGACATGGAAGTCGAGGCGAAGTATCGGCCTTTATAGTTTATACGATGAGCTCTTTGAGGCGGAATATCCGTATGTGAAAAAGGTCAGCAATGCATATTACAAGTGTCTTGCAGAAATTATGGATAAGTTCCCAGATCCCGCTCCGCCCAAGCCCGCGGAGACTGTCACGACCGAGGCTGTTACCGGACCCACTCCCGAAGTTCCTGCAACTCAAGCCCCTCCTACCCAAGACTCTACAGCAGAAGAGGACGCATCGGTTCCTTAAAGGATTTGGTTTTTTGTTAGATCCGAGTGCCTCCGTTTTGACTACGGACAAAGGCTGCTCCGGATTTCACGTGAAGCTTATTTAACCCTTGTTACTTTTTGGCAATAGTTGATGGAAGGTGTAAGGCCTTCGGGTCGTTAGAATAGGTTTGCGGACAGTTGTAATGATTCGGACAAATGTAATAACTTGTTAATTGAATGAATCGTACGTTATATTTGCATCTTTTTTTTTTTTTTTTTTTTTTTTTTTTTTTTTTTTTTTTTTTTACATATATTTCACGTACCGTTTATGTCATTGAGACAATTTGAGACGTTTTTGGCCTTTCGGCATTCTATGCCTTGGGCCTTCGTCTTATCCCCTTTTTGGGCGTGATTCAATTTCCGAGCATAGTATGTCGTCCGATCTTTTGGCCTTAGTTGCACGGCGACCCCTTTTTGGGTATGAGCTGATTTCGGGCGTCATGCGCCCTTCGGCCTTTTTGCCTTAGTTGTAGGGCAACCCCTTTTTGGGTATCAACCGATTTCGGGCGTCATGCGCCATTCGGCCTTTTTGCCTTAGTTGTATGGCAACCCCTTTTTGGGTATGAACCGATTTTGGGCGTCATGCGCCATTTCGGCCTTTTTGCCTTAGTTGTATGGCAACCCATTTTTGGGTATGAACCATCTTTGAATATTGATCACTGATCTCCGGGGGTCGCGAGCCTCCCAGAGGGATCACTTTTAACTTATGTTCAAAACATGATACGTAGTGTAAGAATATGACATGTAGTGAAAATTGCTTCCCCTTAACTGTGGGATAGCTGCATTTGTCATTCAATATGTTAATACCAAATCCTGGATGTTACATTCGATACGTTAGCCATATATTTACAGAAAGCACTTTCTAAGGTTGATGGCGTGCCACGTTTGTGGAACTTCTTTCTCTTCCATCATCTCCAACTTATACGAGCCGGTCTGGTAAGCTTTCACAATCCGGTATGGTCCTTCCCAATTGGGTCCCAGCTTTCCTTGATTTTCAACCCTGCTTTCCTCGTTCCTTCGCTATACAAAATCACCTACCTTTGATTGTGGATGTATTTTCATTTCTTACATTAGTCGATAGTAAAGACAAATTATGATTGAAATGAAATAGCTGTGCATCTTAATGATATTTCGTTTTAAAAGAGTTATTTGAACTTATACACTTACCTTGAACGATTCGGGGCGAACCCTCCGGTTATAGTACTGCTTGATCTTCCTTTTGTATTTCGCCTCTCGGATTGCAGCCATTTCCTTTCGCTCTTGCAGTAGGTTGAGATTTAATCGGATTCCATTGTCATTTTCCTTTTCTTCCGTCACCATGGTCCGAAAGGTGGGCATTCCTATCTCTGCCGGGATGACCGCTTCACTTCCGTACGTGAGGCTGAATGGTGTTTCTCCATTGCTTGTCTTCAGAGAAGTACGGTGCGCCCACAAGATGTTCGGCAATTCGTCCACCCATCCGGCTCTTTCCCTGCCGAGTCTTGACTTGAACCCTTTCATAAGACTCTTGTTTGCCCTTTTGACTAGTCCGTTTGCTTGAGGATGGGCTACAGCAGTATTTATCTGGGTTATATTCAACCTCTCGCACCAGCTTTTGAAGGGGTCATGAATGAAGTTACTTCCGTTGTCCGTTATGATCACCCTTGGTAATCCGAACCTGCACACTATATTCTCCCAGACAAACTTCTTGACATCTTTTCCCATCGTCCTTACTAACGGTTTGGCCTCCATCCACTTGGTGAAATAGTCGATTGCTACGATAACAAACTTGATTTTTCCCGGAGCTTCCGGTAGAGGTCCCAATACATCCATTCCTCACAGGTAGAATGGCCAAGGCGTCATAATTGAAGTCATCACAGTTTTTGGGAGCTTCAGAACGGGTGCACGTATTTGGCAAGAGTCACATTTCTGGATCACCTCTCTCGTATCTCGGTGCATGGTTGGCCAATAATAACCTTGCCTCATTAGCTTCGCCACCACTGATCGTGGTCCGGAGTGCATCCCACACGCTCTTTCATGCACCTCCTGGATGATGTAATTTGCCTGGAGCGGTCCGACACATCTTAACATTGGGCCCAAGTACGACTTTTTGAAAAGTACGTTATCAATTAGAGTGTAATGGTTTATCTTCATCTGGAGAGCTCGGGCCTCATTCTGGCCTTCCGGCAAAATGCCTTCCTGCTTACACCGAATGATTGAGGTCATCCAATTTTCTTCCTCCTCCTCCACAATGGCATTGACAACTTCTTCTTCAGTCGATGGCTTTTCCAAGACTTCCACAAGGATCTCCTTCATCAGATGATCGAATGCCACGGATGCCAGCTTGCTAAGTATATCCGCTTTCTGATTCTGTGCTCTCGGAATGTTCCGAATCTTGAACTGGTCGAAACATGCAATATATTCTTTGGCCTTGACTAGGTATCGTATCATGCTATCTTTGTACGCAACAAAATCCCCATTAATCTGGCTTGCCACCAAATTGGAATCCACCCTAACTTCCAACACCCGCACATTCATTTTCCGAGCGATTCTTAATCCTGCCAGTAAGGCCTCGTACTCTGCCTCATTGTTGGTGCTTTTAAAGTTTAGCCGGATAGCGTAAGTGTACTCTATTTGGTCCGGACCGAATAGTACCAAACCTGCCCCGGCACCATATTTGCTAGACGCTCCATCGGTGTATAACACCCATTCTTCTTGGCCGAAGATGTTGCATATCTCCTTGCCCCCTTCTTTCAGAACCTGGTCGGACGTGATCAGTGGTATTTCTGTTATGAAGTCCGCTAGGACCTGTCCCTTGACCGCATTTCGGGGTATGTATGCAATGTTGTAAGCCCCAGTTCTACGGTATACTTGGCTAATCTTCCAGAGGCTTCCGCTCTGTTCAATATCTGCTTAATGGGTTGATCAGTGATGACCTTTATCGGATGAGCCTCGAAATATCTCCTAAGTCTTCTTGACAGGTGTAGCAAGGCCAAATCTAATTTTTTAACCGGAGTATAATTCCTTTCGGCCTCATGCAACGTTCGGCTTACATAATGCAGTGGGATTTGCCTCCCTTCCCTCTCTACCAAAAGTACTCCGCTCAGCGCTTCCTTGGATGCCGCCAGATATACATATAAATCTTCCTTCGACTTTGGGGTTGTTAGTTAAGGGAGCTCAAGGATCATCTTTCTCATCCCCTGAAAAGCCGATTCGGCCTTTTCCACCAGCGGTATTCATCCTGGTTCTCCTTTGTGATATTCTTCAGTGTGTCAAAAAACGAAAGTGCTCTTTCTGCCGACCTGGACATGAAGCGGTTTAAAGCTGCTAACTTGCCACTTAGACTTTGCATTTCTTTGAGCGTCTTTGGAGATTGCATATCTGCAATAGCCCTTGTTTTCTTCGGATTTGCCCTAATTCCTTCGGATGTCACCATATACCCAAGAAACTTTCCCTCTTCTACACCGAAAGAACATTTCTTCGGGTTCAACTTCAGGTTGATCCTTCGGAGATTGTCGAACGTTTCGGCCATATCGGCTAATAGTTCCTTCTTGGTCTTGCTTTTTATCACCATGTCATCTACATACGCTTCTAAATTTCTCCCGATCTGTGACCGAAAAGCTGAGTCCACCAGCCGTTGATACGTGGCCCCAGCGTTTTTTAATCCGAACGGCATTTTGGTGTAACAGTACGTCCCATGTTCGGTATAGAAAGCTGTTTTTTCCTCATCATCCCTAGCCATCTGTACCTGGTGATACCCCTTGTGAGCGTCTAAGAAACATTTGTACCGGAATCCCATGACTGATTCTATCTTCCAATCGATTTCAGGTAGCGGGTAATAGTCTTTCAAACAAGATGAGTTGAGATTTTTGAAATCGATGCACATCCTCCAACTACCATCGGACTTCTTCACTAGCACTGGGTTGGAGATCCATGTCAGGTATCGCACCGGCCGAACTATTCCAGCTTTCACCCATTCTTCTACTTCTTTGGTTATGGCCTGGTTTTTTTCTACGGAAAAAGGTTCTTTTCTTTTGGGCCACTGGTCTGTCCTGGACATTCACGTTGAGCTTGTGTTCGGTGATCCGACGTGGTATTCCTGTCATGTCGGCCGGTTCCCAGGCGAACACGTCTTGGGTATTTTTGAGTAGCGTAATTAACTGCTTTCTGCATTCTTCGGAGAAGTTCCTTCCAATGGTTACAAGCTGATCCGGATATGCCGGATGTACCATGACTTCCTCCGTCTTCCCAGCCAATTCTCCAGTTATCTCGGCATCCTGGGATTTAGTTTTTGCCTCTTTCTCTACCATCTGTTTCTCTTCTAGCTTGCGGCATTCCGAGATAACGACCGACCGAGTAACCAATGTTGCTATGCCCTTCGGAGTAGGAAACTTCATCATCGAGTGAATGGTTGAGGGTATAGCCTGTAATTTTTTTAATCCAGACCGGCCTCGTATAATGTTGTATAGAGATGGAGACCTTACAACAGCGAACTTCATAACAGTTTTATGGAATAACCCTTGACTTCCGAAACAAACCTCCAATTCTATCTTCCCCAACGGTTTGATGGATTCCCCTGCGAATCCCATCAGAGGCGTGTTGGTTTCCTTCAGCCGGGCCTTGATGGAAGGGCACAAGTATTCGAATCAGTGTTCATACATTACCTCCACCGAAGCACCTTGATCCACATACACTCTCCGTATCGTATAACCCTCCACTTCGGCCTTGATTAATAAAGGTTCGTCTGAAACATCTCCCGGCAGGATAGGAGGGAAGCTGATGGGGGCGTCCATCCAATCTTCTTCCGAATCTGTGACCTTTCGCTTCCTTGCGGTCCCTTGGCTTCGAATCATGTTGATGACCTTTCCTTTATTTGCATGATTGTCTCCCCTTTGCGGTGCTCTTCCTCTTTTCCGAACTTCTTTCAAGAGGTGGTTCAACTTACCCATTTCCACGGCCATTCTTATCTGTTCCTTGAGGTACCAACAGTTATTGGTGAGGATGCCCCTTCTCACCGTGGTAGTCGCAATACTTGTCTAGATTTTCTTTGAGGGGTTTTCCTTTCAGTGGTGGGGGTTGTGGTAGCCTCAGCTGATGTTCGGTTGCAAGGATTTCTTTCGGCGCCTTTGTCAAAGTGCTCAAATCTATCGGCCTGGTGTCATATCTTCGGATGTCATTACGACGAGGATCCGTTCTTTCGGCGTTGTCATACCTGGCAAGAACATAAGGAGCATAATGATCATTCCTGCGAGGCCTGAACTCATTCTTGTGATTATTCCGTCGACGATCCCCTCCGAAGGGAGCCTTCGGGGCATAGTGATCATTCTTGTTATAAGGATTGGGGTGATACTCTTTGTAAGCATCTACCTTCTCACCCCTCGGTAGCTCAGTTTCCCGATATACTGCTTCCGAATGGACAAAATCATCCACCCTGATCATCATTTCCGTTACTGTCTGAGGCACTCTATCCGAAAAACGCATGGCTAATTCGGGGCATTTGCTTCCGTTGATTAAAGATGAGATTTGCATGACTTCAGGCACGCCAGATATATGGCTGGCTTCATCCGTCCAACGCTCCTTGAATGCAGGGAGAGTTTCGTTTGCCAGCCGTACGATCTTAGTTATTTCCGTTGGATCTTTGACGCATTTCCTTCTAAGGGTAAATCTTGTTACAAATTGGTCACGAAGGGTTTCCCAATTGTCAATGCTACCATTGGGCAAACGGTCAAACCATCCTCGACCATACAATGTTTGTTGAAACATCCTACACCATACCGGCATAGGCCACTCACCGTGGTTGGCCGCGCTACAAAATCTAGTGATATGATCGTCCGAATCCATAGAGCCATCATAAAGTTTTATGTTGGTGGGCATCCTATGCTTCGGCCCTGCGAACTCTATGATTCTTCGAGTAAAAGGACATCTCGATACTTCCTTATACGGTTTAGCCAGGTCGTCCTCGCGTTCCTTTCCAACACCTTCGGTTTCAGTATCTTTAGGGTCTTCCTCGTCAAAGTTGATTAGGATTGGTCTGATTGAGCTTCCTGCTTTCGTGTTGCGCTCTTTTATTAAGGCTTTGAGTGTTGTCATTTGGCTCAGGATTTGTTCTTCTAAATTATTAGGGTCATTATCATCACTGTTCTTTTCACTTCCCTCTGCATGATTATCTGGTGTTTCCCAAGTGAGGCCCGTCATCCTTCAGTCCCGGTAGAATGAATAACGGGTCCCACGGATGGCGCCAATTTATTGAAGTAAAAACCTGCGACTCCTTCGAAACTGGAGTCAGATCTTCCGGATGAGGTCTTGTCGAGGTTTCGAAGCACCTATACACAAGAAGCACGCTCGTTAGACTCGCCCCAGGTGTTATCCCAGGACCAGGCTCCGTCGTGAGAGTAAGTATGGGATAGTCCGAAGAGTTAGATAGTTAATGAGAGTAAATGAGAGCGGTCAACGTTGGTTGAAAGCAGTAAATGAGCTGGGTATTTATACTACCCAGCTTTGGTACCTGTAATGGCGGCGGCGGATTTCCTGGATATGTGTCGCAGACACAATCCCGTAAATCCTGTGGTGGCGGCGGTTAGGCTGCTGTTGCCATCTGTCCAAAGGGTAATACCATCTTTCCTATTGCTAAAGGTTGCGCTAGACGATGAGGCTAAGTGCTTTCCGATATTCCTTCCGAAGGGCGCCATGTCGTTCGGACGTCTGGACAAGATGGGTCGTATGGACACATACGCCAACAGCCAACCTCCTGAAAAGAGAGAGTTTTACCTGGTTTGAGTCTGTGTGGCGGTGGGTTTAAACCACATGGATTAGTCGACAAAAAAGATCAGAAACTATAATTAACCAAAAAAAAAAAAAAAAGAAATAAAAAACAGTAAATTATTTGGTGCCGGTGACTTGGGGTTCCCTTTGTTAAAGTTAATACCATTGGTCGTCAACCGGCTCTACTTCCTTGTATATATGTGGGTCTTCTAACAGGGGCCAACATGTCAAGATGTATAAATTAGTCTCCATTAGTTGATCGAATTCTAAAACGGCTATTTACCTAGAATGCCAAGACCCTCTCTTTCGGTCGACGCCTTACGCTTATAAGATCCTTTCATGGAATTCAAGGTGTCTACCTCTTCTGATCCACTACAATAATAACCATTATTCGAGACTACGAACTTTTAGTGACAACGCATGTCATCGTTAAAAGCCGATGAGACCCACACTTTCAACGCTGATTTTTGGTATAAGTTTGACCAAGAGATCCAAACTTTTAGCGACGACACACGTCGTCGCTAAAAGTATATATAAATTAAAAAATGAAATTTTTGATATTAAATAATTTTTTATTAAAAACAAAGATAAACTAGCCTGCAAAAAGCATACAGCATGCCAAAACCTTTAACGACGACAACTATGTCGTCGCTATAAGTAAATACGAATTAAATAATAAATATTATCAAAAATGAATTTAAAGACGATTAAATAATAATTTGTTAATTCTATACATGTCGTCGCTTCGCTTAAAGCCCCAACTCATTTAAATTTAAATATAAATATAATTGTTAAAATTCATTTAAAAAATATATAAACTAGTTTATTGAAAAAATTAATAATTTAATAATTGAAAAATTATATTGTAGTAATAATGTGTTTAAGTGTATATGTATTTAATTATGAAGATGGTAGTACATCGTGTATCATCAGACTTGCGTAATTTAAAAGACGTCATATAAGCGCTATCAATATAATAAAATGAAATGCGATGATTCCATTCGATTGAATATGAATACACTTGGTTGGTTCACATATCTCGATCATCACTGAATATTCTCGGATGTGGTAACACTTGCTTATAAACATCGATACTCATCGTATTTGACTTGCGTCATTCAAAAGATGTTGTTTCGTATAAGCGCTATCAATATAATAGAATGAAATGTGATACTGCACTTGAATATTCTCGGATGTGGTAACACTTGCTTATGAACATCGATACTCGTCGTATTTGACTTGCGTCATTCAAAAGACTTTGTTTCGTATAAGCGCTATCATTATAATAGATGTGATAATGCAACTCGATTGAATAGGAAAACACTTGGTTGGTTGGTTCATATATCTCGATCGTCACTTGAATATTCTCGTATGTGGTAACAGTTGCTTATGAACATCGACTCGATTGAATATAAAGACATACACTTGGTTGTCTCACATATCTCGATCATCACCTGAATATTATCGGATGTGGTAACACTTGCTTTTGAACATTGATACTCATCGTATTTGACTTGCGACATTCAAAAGATGTTTCATATAAGCGCTGTCACTAAAATAGAATGACACGGTCGCTTGAATATTCTAGCGACTTTTCAAATTCAGCAAGAGTAGATGAAAATGGCTCTTGCGACTTTTGTAGACTTCATTGACACTAGTTTCAGTCAGTAAAATCCATGTATTTCGTAGTGATTAGTTGGTCAAATTGAGAGGAACGAATTGAACTTGTCGTGACGTGAAACTCCCGAACTTGTACTTTTTTTTACACTGGGTTAGCCTAGTCTAAAATAGACCCTTTTGTACTCTGAAAAAGATCCATTGTCTGCAGACCCTTTTAAGGTGGGTATTAGTATAAATTGGACCCTTTTTGTACCCTGAAAAAGAGCTCATTTCCTGCAGACTACTATTAAGGTGGGTTTTAGTCTAAAACATACCCATTTGCATCTAAAATTGTAACAATTCACAATTTTAAGGTCATTATTTAATTATTTAATTTTACTTAATATTTTCTTTTTAAGTAAATTTACTCTTGCGAGTAACTAGATAGGTTGTTTCGCGTACGTCGTTAAACGTACATCTAACTCAAATCGACACCTTACAATACTCAGTATACATATTTTTATGCATTTTGGTTTCTTACAATCATATTTTAAAAGTCACATTTCACTTTTTCCATTTTTACGTAAACCTTGCATCTTTTACGTTTTACGCGATTTAAACCTACGTTTTCAGGTTTTAACAACATTGACGCACTCCGTTAAACGTATCACTCATCTAATATACTAAGATAGAGTATATTGATAAGTTTTAACATTTTTATAAGTTTATATTTTTACGTTACCCGGTTTTAAGTTTCGTGACTTGAAGACTTAACGTTTGCAATTATTGGGATTAAAACTACACACTTTCAACTAAATATTATCAAAGTAAACCAAATCCTCCACCGCATAGCCTATGTAGCGTTCACTAAGCATGCAAATACACACTTGTCTAGTTTTGATGCAAGTATGCTCTATAGCTAACACCTACACATGCAAATCTATCAATTCACAAAACCACTAAAACAAAACCATTTTCAACACATTCAAACCACTCTCACTCACCAAAAATCTGCATTCCCTCTCTTGTTCCTGCTGGTTTCATGGGTTTCCAAGGCCAAAAACACCATCACTTTACAACTTTCTAGCTCCTTGGAAGGTAAAAATCACAAGGTGCAAAGTCTAGTATGATTCTAACACCAAAACTCTTTAAAAATGAACTTTTCATGAAGTTTTCTTATGTTTTATGCAAGTTATTATATAATCATTGTAGATATGAAATTATATGTTTTCCTTATGCATTTTATATGCTCTATATGTTTATTATGTTTAATGATGCTTGGTACATAGACTAAAGCACTAGAAAACCTAATAAGGACTAGACATGCAAAACTACTTTCTGACCAGGAGTAAAAACGGAATAAACTGATTTTATCAGTGGACTTTGGACCTTAACTAAAAATATACGGTTATAGAGCAATGTCTTACGGTCTTTTTTTCGAGTATTTCATTGAATAACTCATTACGATGATTAAACTAAAAATGTTTTCATGAAACATGTCAAATTCTGAGTAACAGATTTGCAACCTATAAAAGTCATTTTTTTATTTTAATATAACCAACTATTTCTCAAAACATAAAAGTTGTAGCAACATCTTAACTTAAACGTGGTCACAAAAATGGGGTTAATCAGGCTTTTAGAACTCTAGATATCAAATTTTTCCCGGGACTGTTGTGATGTTGATAAAATCAGAACTGGGTAGTCAAGGGTAAACTGGTAATTTCACTATTTTTAGGTAATTTTTGACACAGTGGGAACCATAAATATTGTTAGTACACTAAAATACCTTTCCGGGGATATAAAGAACATAATTTTTTGACTTACGGTTTGCGAGTAACGAATTTTTAAAGATGGACATGTTTATAAAATTTTTAACAGCTATATACTTAAAATGTGTAAAAAGTTATTAACTTATAAAAATGGACCATTGGACTATTAGAAACTTGTCAAATAACACTACTTGACCATTTTTACATAAAAACCGAAGTGGTAGGACCCACTATCGGAAATAAACCCGTAAATCCTTCATAGACTAAAGAAACTTAAGAACGACTAATTTGAACTCATGACACATATTTGGAACCCTTAAATTTGATTTTGAACCATTTAATATATTTTGAACTCTTCGACTTAATTTGAACTTTTGAAGTAATTTGAACCCTTTTGACTTAATTTGAACCATTGGACTTAATCGAACCCTTATGACTTGCCTTGACACTGATTTATATATTATGTGCCAAGCATAATTGAAATAATAATCTATAAGGCATATAGAGATACTTACCTTATTATTTTAGAATCAGAGACATGAGTATATGTCTAGGTTGCTCGTAGGACACTTGCGGTTTATTCATCACTATATTTACTTGATTGTTCACTTGGCTTTTGGTAAGTTCATAGCCCCACTTTAACTCTTTAAATTGTTTATAAAACCATTGGGGTAGATACATGCTATTTTACAATTTGGACACAAGTACTTTGAATTGTATGCTTACCTGAATGTATTATTGCCTAAGTACCGTTATTGCAAAAAATAAGTCCCTAGCATCATGAACCATTAATCATTTCCATGTGAGCGCGAATATTGTGAATAGGCCTATTGGGATTGACGAATCCCGTTTGTGTTGATCAGATGTATATCACAAACGCACTATATTTGAATACCTAGGTATAATGGCAAATTACCTACTTCTAGGGCTTTATTATCATCTCTATGATACATCCAGTTAACGTTTTGAGTGTCATGAGCTTAGTGCAATAATAACTACTTTATCAATTGTCTCTTAAACTTGAAATCTTGTGGTCCATTATTTAATTATAAACCTATGAATTTTACTCAACCTCTGTGTTGACTTTTTAGCATGTTTTATCTCAGGTTTTAAGGTATTTGGCAAGCCTGAAGTTGCACAGAGAATGTTTTGATGGCTTGCATTGTGTTATCATTCGATAAACTCTTGAAAACTTTTATGTTAATACATTATGTTTTATAAAACTATTTGGGACCTCTTGTAACTCTGATGTTTTATTTTGATCAAATGATAAACTTTTAAAAACGTCTCATTTAGAGTCGTTTTCTATGATTATGACTGTTGTACTAATAAGTAGCACCCCAATGATATTACATTCCGCTGCGATATTTTGGGGGTGTTATAGATTGGTACCAGAGCCATGGTTATAGAGAACGAGGTCGCATTTTAGACCTAGACTATAACCACTCCTTATATTTTAACTACTCCACTTTGCATTGCCTTACACTCTCCGTGCGCTTAGACTTTCCGGACACTTATGCACAATTTTATGCACCATTAATCTATTTATATATAAAGAATATTTATATATACACTTGATTGACTTTTTATCACTATTTATTTATATAAAAGATTATTTATATAAACGTTTGATTGATTTTGATCTCTTATACTCATTTCCAGAACTTCAGGTCAAACCTTGTTTTCCCCGATCACATACCTACACTTACATTTTAATGATCTCTAAGACTTTCCTAAGACATTGTGGATGACACAATGATCTCATTTGTTTTCAAGACATTGTGAGTAAAACAATGGTCTCAATTAATTTAAAAAAATTGCGAGTAATTCCATGATTCACTATAACTTTTCATGATCTTTCATAACATTTTTTACACAAACCCGTTACAGTCTATCGAATCCCCTTGATTGTCTTACTATCTGTCTCCAGAGACAAGTTTGAACATTCTACTTATACTCATGGAACATCTACATCGCCTCGTAAACCATTGCCTAAAGACACGTCGGTTGATTAGAACTTGACTTTAACGTACCGCCTTGGAACACTTACTTTCAAACTAGAAAATCACCCACTCGAAGAAGAACCCCTCGGAAGACAAGGAGGAGAACCACTACTACACCTACTCCTCCCACCAGACCAGAGTTTATCACCAAAGAGCCCATCTACCACAACATCCCATCGCTGGTGACACACATGGCACGTCATGAAAGATATTACATGAGCTGTGATGGCCAACCTACAGTCTCGTTGGACCTGAGTCAAGCTCGAGGAGCCAAATACAGATCTTACTCAATCAACATTTGTGATGTTTATTGACTTTACCATTTATTATTTGTTTTCATTTATCCTCAATCAACTTTCGTAATACTCAATGTCTTTCTCATTTTATGTTTGTTCTCATTTAACAGGCATGCTTACAACGTAATGTTTTTCTCATTTATTGTTGGTCCCCATTCATTCTCAATTAGCATTCGCAATGTTTATTGTCTTTTTCACTTATTGCCCTTCTCATTAATTGTTTACTCTCAGTTAGCATTCGTGCTATCAGTTGTCTTTTATTATTCGTTCTCATTTCTTCTCATTTAGCATTCGAGATACATATTATCTTTCTCATTTATTGAATTTCTCAGTTATTCTCACTTAACATTCCTAATATTTATGGACTTCATCATTTATTGTTTTATCTCCTTCGTGACACTTATTGTCTTTCTCATTTATCGTTTGCTTTCACATTTATTGTCTATCTCATTTAACATATTGAAATGCTTATTGCTTTCTCAATTCTTGTTCATTTCACTTAATCTCTCTTAAACAATCATGATGTTTATTATCCTTCTTAGATATGGATTTTCATTATTCATTCTCATTTAACATTCGTAATGAATATTGTCTGTCTCATTATTATTGAACCTCATTTAGAATTATGTCTTTCAGTATTGGCCTCTTTTGGCTACTGGTTTGATTCGATTGATTCTCTCGGTTAATTGAATTACTTCGTGTTGATATTCTATATCTCTCCTCTTAACTATTGTGATAAATTACGATTCTTCTATTTGCGTAAATTTGAGTCATTAGCTTCTCTTTTACACACCCTTTCGTTTGCTTTGCTCGTACGAATATCAAATCTTTCTTTCGAGCACTCCTTGCCCATACTAGTACGAATAATATTGATATCTAAATCTATTAACTATTGTTTTAATTCATTGATCCTTCCATTTGCATCGGTTGGTAACGGTTTGTTTCTTTGTTCGTACAAATACCTATCTTTCTTTCGAGCACTCTTTGCTCATGATAAGTACGAATGTTCTTGATATCTAATTTTGATCCATTATTGTTATTCATCAATTCCTTCATTTTCATTGATCGATAATGGTTTGCTCCTTATTCATACAGATATTTAATCTATCCCTTTTAAGCAATCTTTGCTCCTAAATATTACACACGGTAGAATCACATTACTATTTTTATGATTTATTAGCTCTTTCAATTGTATTATTATTCATTTTTTTTTTGTGAATATCATTTCTTCCATGACATTGATATCTACTTCTTTCGACTGTTAGTACGCCTCCGTGGTTGTCCCATCGACATTAATCGTTAGTACGTATCAAGGCTTATGAGCAACACCCCCAGACAACAGACTGCAAGCCGCACGAAGTCGTCAGAAGAGTTACGCCAATGTGACACGTAATAGAATTTCAAGTTGGAGATATAATCATGTTGAAAGTCTCGTTATGAAAGTACGTAATACGTTTCAAGAAACAAGGAAAAACGAACCCGAGGTACATTGAACCCTTCTAAAGTTTGGCTGAAGATGGTCCGGTAGCTTACCGACTCGAACTTATACCATAACTCAGTAGAGTACACGACACATTTCATGTTTCGAACCTAGAGAAATACTTAACAGAAGAAACCCTCTGTGACAAATGGTAAATTTACCTAATATTTAATTCATGACAGTTCATTTTCTGTGACCAAATCACCTGACTAGACCATTATATGTTTAACACGGATAACAGGCCTGCACACTATGTCACCCGGAAATCTCACCAAAGAACAGTGAAATTATCACATCTCACAATTTACTCACTATATGGTAGTAAAAACGGGAGGTTATCCCAGTTTCACTCAGACTGACACCACACGCATACCGGAGTCTAAACAGAAATTAATCAGGAACTCAGGAATTATAATGAATACTTAAAAACTCAAAAATACATTTAAGTATTATAAAAACGTTCCTGAAAATACAACCTTCCATATTTAAAACAGTTCCGGGAAGGACCCGAGTTTGACTCAGTTTAACGGGACGCGGTTATAATATACCACTCCTTTTAATTAAAACACTCCTCTAAATACTTAAATAAAACAATAAACCCACCCACGCACACCCTTTCCCAAAAACCTGCTTCTTCAACCCTAGGAAATCCTACCCTTTCGAGACATAGAATGGTGCCAAAAGCCCAAGATCTTTGTTAACACCATGACTCCAAGGCATCGGGGTTGAGTAGTACTCAAAGCCTAGCCGAGGAGAAAAACTTTAGACCCTCGTTATTAACTAGTTTCGATCAAGAGAAGCTCCAAGAAGAACAACACAAAGTCTTTTAGACTTGTGAGGTTCTGTGTTTCTGTGTAGGGTGTACCAGGCCGAGCCCAACATCAAAGCCCATATAGAAATCCAATCTCAGGCCCAAAAAACACTCTTTTGGTTCCAGTCCATGAAGATGGGCCTGGGGACGAGTAGTTTTGGCCCACCAGACCTTGTAGCTATTCATGATAAAGCCCAACCCATTTAGCGACCCTTTATTTCCCCCTCCTCAAATTCAGTGGGCCGCAGCCCAACTAGTGATAAGTATGCAAAAATTTCGGTTAACACTTATAGTTATAATTGTCGCCAAAACTTAAAATCTACATAAGCCGTTCACGAAAACACTTTGTAGTAACTAACATATGTACATATAAAACTTGATAGCCGAATACACAATGAAACTTCACCTTGAACTAGCATATACGTACATAGAACTTGAATAGCCGTAATATAAAACACGACGACGATAATTGAATCAATTAGAATATACTAGCACTATATATGTTATTTCACGATTTCACAAATGGTAGAACATACTATCGGCAAAAGAAATATAAACTTTATACTCACATGTGTAGTTGGAAATATGGAACTCAAGTGAGATAACAACAAACCAATTACACGTAAAGTTTAGGCAATAACACACGTCGGGATATATATAAATTGACACTTACATTTGCTATTTTAAAACTAAGTCAACAAATAAAGACGTCACTAATGGAAAACTAGGGATGATATATCAAACTTAACCCTCACTTGAACGAATTTGACGATATATATTGTTGTAAACTAATGATGTATAAAAATGAATCATAATAAATTAATAATGCGAACTTAGTTAAATTACCTGAGTTTACTAAAATTAACGTTATATTAAATTTTCTCAAACCATTTAACTGGTAGGTAATAAACGTCACATACGCTAGGTCTTACTTCTAAAATCAACATAATCGGACATGACGAACAAATTACACAACTATAATATATATATATATATATATATATATATATATATATATATATATATATATATATATATATATATATATATATATATATATATATATATATATCACATCCCGATTTAATCCATTCGTACTTTAAGTTGTTCAATATCCCCAAATTCCTCATTACCGTACCTTTAGGTCATTCGTAGAGCTACACCTTACCATTTCTTAGGAAAGTCCTTAGTAACCACACTTGCCGCCACACAAGTGACAACAACATAAATACTCTAAAACGTTGAAATTAAATTATGAAAGGACTTGAATGTAATACTTGGAACTAAAACATGGTTATTTAATCTAGGTTGCGTGTTGGTTCCGTGCACTCTTTAATTTCACAGCATTCACTGTTCAGACCATTAAAGGTGAGTTTATAGCCCCATTTTACTTATACTTGTTTTACAAATATGGGGTGAGAAACATGCAAATCTTTTTATGGACCATAATATTATAACTTTTCTCAAAACTATTGCGTAGTTAGCCTAAGCCCTAGAACCCACTATCATGCACATTTTCATGAGCCGTTAGTTCCCTTTGGGAAGCGCGATTGCTTTAGATAGATCTATTGGGGTGACTCCCCCGTTCGGTTGGACAGACAGGTCAAAGCGGACGTATAGCAAGTCGGACTTCGAGTGTATTGGGTTAAGCACTCGCTAAGGGCCCCTTGACTATTAATTATGTGTTAGAGATTAGCACACTAAACTGTCGAGCTTCGGTTGCATGAACTTAGTGCTAGCGCGATAGATACTTTTGTATGACATTATATGTGTTGTAATGATCATGCTGGTCCAAATTAACTATTTGATGATTTTATTTAAACCTATGAACTCACCAGCTTTTTGTTGACTTTTTAACATATTTTTCTCAGGTGTGTAATTTGATTTGTTATGTCATGATTTGACAAGGCAAGGGTCATGGAGCGTTTTTTTTTCTGGCAGACTGGCAAATTTATTTGAGACTTGTTTTTATGTGGGACCACTATATTCAATGGGCCTAAATTTTATCTAAACAATGAATTATCTTTTGTAAAACTCTAAATGTTGATTTAAATTAAAAACTGAGTATGTATTCCGTTCTTTGTTACCTTGTTTTGTGATTTTCAATCTTTGCACCTTCAAAGTTCTGTATGCTTCCGCGACTATTGAAAATTTTGGGGGTGTTACACCCTCGACATTCCATTGGAGGAGATTCAACTTGACGACAAACTTCATTTTCGTCGAAGAACCTATAGAAATCATGGACTGAGAGGTCAAGCGGCTGAAGCAGAACTGTATCCCTATTGTCAAGGTTCGTTGGAACTCTCGACGAGGACCAGAATACACTTGGGAAAGAGAAGACCAAATACGTCGGAAATATCCGCACCTTTTCACTAACACATCATCGACATCTAACTCGAACTGAATCCCGGGACAGGATTCCCTTTAAGGATTAGGTACTGTAACAATTCACAATTTTGAGGTCATTATTTAATTATTTAATTTTACTTAATATTTTATTTTTAAGTGAATTTACTCTTACGAGTAACTAGATAGGTTGTTTAGCGTACGTCGTTAAACGTACATCTAACTCAAATCGACGCCTTACAATACTCAGTATACGTATTTTTATGCATTTTGATTTCTTACAATCATATTTTAAAAGTCACATTTCACTTTTTCCATTTTTACGTAAACCTTGCACCTTTTACGTTTTACGCGATTTAAACCTTAGTTTTCATGTTTTAACAACATTGACGCACTCCGTTAAATGTATCACTCATCTAATATACTAAGATAGAGTATATTGATAAGTTTTAACATTTTTATAAGTTTATATTTTTACATTACCCGGTTTTAAGTTTCGTGACATAAAGACTTAACGTTTGCAATTATCGGGATCAAAACTACACACTTTAAACTATTATCAAAGTAAACCAAATCCACCACCACATAGCCTATGTGGCGTTCACTAAGCATGCAAATACACACTTTTCTAGTTTTGATGCAAGTATGCTCTATAGCTAACACTTACACATGCAAATCTATCAATTCACAAAACCACTAAAACAAAACCATTTTCAACACATGCAAACCACTCTCACTCACCAAAAATTTGCATTCCCTCTCTTGTTCCTGCTGGTGTCGTGGGTTTCCAAGGCCAAAATCACCATCAATTTACAACTTTCTAGCTCCTTGGAAGGTAAAAATCACAAGGTGCAAATTCTAGTATGATTCTAACACCAAAACTCTTTAAAAATGAACTTTTCATGAAGTTTTCTCATGTTTTATGCAAGTTATTATATCAACCATTGTAGATCTAAGATTATATGTTTTCCTTATGCATTTAATATGCTCTATATGTTTATTATGTTTAATCATGCTTGGTACATAGACTAAAACACTAGAAAACCTAATAAGGACTAGACATGCAAAACTACTTTCTGACCAGGGGTAAAAACGGAATAAACTGATTTTATCAGTGGAATTTGGACCTTAACTAAAAATATATGGTTATAGATCAATGTCTTACGGTCGTTTTTCTGGGTATTTCATTGAATAACTCATTACGATGATTAAAATAAAAATGTTTTTATGAAACATATCAAATTCTGAGTAACAGATTTGCAACCTATAAAAGTCATTTTTTTTAATATAACCAACTATTTATCAAAACACAAAAGTTGTAGCTAACATCCTAACTTAAACGTGGTCATAAAAATGGGGTTAATCAGGCTTTTAGAACTCTAGATATCGCATTTTTCTCGGGACTGTTGTGATGTTGATAAAATCAGAACTGGGTAGTCAAGGGTAAACTGGTAATTTCAATATTGTTAGGTAATTGTTGACTCAGTGGGACCCATAAATATAGTTAGTACACTCAAATACCTTTCCGGGGATATAAAGAACATAATTTTTTGACTTACGGTTTGCGAGTAATAAATTTTTAAAGATGGACATGTTTATAAATTTTTTAACAGCTATATACTTAAAATGTGTAAAAAGTTATTAACTTGTAAAAATGGACCATTGGACTATTAAAAACTTATCAAATAACACTACTTGACCATTTTTATATAAAAACTGAAGTGGTAGGACCCACTATCGAAAATAGACCCGTAAATCCTTCATAGACTAAAGAAACTTAAGAATGACTAATTTGAACTCATGACACATATTTGGAACCCTTAAATTTGATTTTGAACCATTTAATATATTTTGAACTCTTTGACTTAATTTGAACTTTTGAAGTAATTTGAACCCTTTTGACTTAATTTGAACCATTGGACTTAATCGAACCCTTATGACTTGCATTGACACTGATTTATATATTATGTATCAAGCATAATTGAAATAATAATCTATAAGGCATATAGAGATACTTACCTTATTATTTTAGAATCTGAGACATGCGTATATGTCTAGGTTGCTCGTAGGACACTTGCGGTTTATTCATCACTACATTCACTTGATTGTTCACTTGGCTTTTGGGGAGTTCATAGCCCCACTTTAACTCTTTAAATTGTTTATAAACAAATTGGGGGAGATACATGCTATTTTACAATTTGGACGCAAGTACTTTGAATTGTATGCTTACCTGAATGTATTATTGCCTAAGTACCGTTATTGCCAAAAATAAGTCCCAAGCATCATGAACCATTAATAATTTCCATGTGAGCGCTGATATTGTGAATAGGCCTATTGGGATTGACGAATCCCGTTTGTGTTGATCAGATGGATATCACAAACGCACTATATTTGAATACCTAGGTATAATGACAAATTACCTACTTCTAGGGCTTTATTATCATCTCTATGATACATCCAGTTAACGTTTTGAGTGTCATGAGCTTAGTGCAATAATAACTACTTTATCAATTGTCTCTTAAACTTGAAATCTTGTGGTCCATTATTTAATTATAAACCTATGAATTTCACTCAACCTTTATGTTGACTTTTTAGCATGTTTTATCTCAGGTTTTAAGGTATTTGGCAAGCATGAAGTCGTACGGAGAATGTTTTGATGGCTTGCAATTTGTTATCATTCGATAAACTCTTGAAAACTTTTTTGTTAATACATTATGTTTTATAAAACTATTTGGGACATCTTGTAACTCTGATGTTTTATTTTGATCGAATGATAAACTTTTAAAAACGTCTCATTTAAAGTCGTTTTCTATGATTATGACTGTTGTACTAATAAGTAGCACCCCAATGATATTACATTTCGCTGCGATATTTTGGGGGTGTTATAAAAATGGACCCATTTTTTGCAACTTCTTATTTTGTCCCATAACCAAAAACATGTACTAAATGAAGCTTGAACATAAACTTGTATAAACATATTTGTAAACTCTACACTTTCTTAAAATCAGCGAAAATGTGTTTTATACATCAATGGGCTTATTCCAAACGCCCCTTTAATACTTGTAACTATAAAAATACAAATTCTTAACTATATGAACTTAGGGGGTGTTTGATTTCGACTTAATTGACTTAATATGAAAAAAAACTGAATTAATTAAGTTATATGAAAACTGTTTATTTGTGACTTATTAGAGAAAGATAACTAAAAATATTAAGTAATAAAACTGAGGTTGTCTGCATTAAGTCATCTCTTAATTAAACCTGACTTAATGAAAAAATTTAACAAACAAGCCCTTAGTAACACTTAATATACATTTCATAAACTTGTTTCATAACATATACACTGAATATAGAACTTGTCTCGGGGCATTTCAAACTGATAACAAGTGATGGGAATGAGAAGCTCATTACCTAACCCGCGAGCTACACCATTTTGACCCATTACGGGCCACTTAACACATAGCTTGTTCTCATCTTACAAACATACAAAACATGGAATTGAGAAAGGTTAGTCATTGTGACTTAGTGAGTGAACGGAACTAATCTAAATAATACTTGCAATATGAACATAATAGTTTACAACATGTTATGAAAGGTACAACTTGTAGTCGTCTTGTTACTTGTACATGGCACAAATACGATATTGGTTCTAAATTTCATGATCTCTACATAATGTCTGAGCACGTGCTTCTGACTAGACGATGTTTAGTCGTCCTGCTATAAGTAAGAACTTCCCTAAATAATGAGTACTCTTCTTGGGGTTCTAACTTGTCATCATGCTTATTCATACTCGGATCATCCACAAAGGATGCTTGTTCATATATACTTTATATGCTATTTCTATACATGATTCATCCGCATCATATGTAAAAATTATTATAAGCACGGGTCATCCACAAATGATACTTATACGAGAGTTCTATATCATGCACTTCGTGGGCACGCTAAATGACTTTTGGTGCGTTTCTTGTGCACCCTAACCTTGACAAGCAATGTTTCTTGTGAACAACCTAAACATGGTTTGTTTCGGCTATATCCGAAACCTTGCATATGTTCTAACATCATGTTAAGTCTAATAACATGAAGCTAATAATCCCTTACTCACCTTGAACGTAGTATACAAGCTAGCAATCCATGCACATGTTACGGACACCTAAATGATGACAGATGCACACATAGACTATTAACACATATCTAACACATAAACATGATCATATATATGCTGGAAACATAAACTATAAACTACATGAACTTGCATAAACACATAGAAACTCATAAACATTAGTCATTTTCAGTACTTAACTATCATTAGTCCTTGCCGTTAAATCTTTTGCACCGTTAGTCCTTTTCTGTTAACTATTTGCACTAAAGTTCCTTGTTTCTAACAAAACTAATGAGAATACTTTTATGATATTCTAATAACTATATGAAAGTCTATTACTAAAACTTATAAAAAAAATTAGGGTTTTACATGACGGGTATGAGAAAAGAGGGAAGATTTATTCTTCTTACTGATGTGTATAGTTTGGCAGGGCATGCATTACATGCTGACATTAAATTATAATCAAACTTTTAATCTAATGAGATCAGTTAAATATTTAACTTCTTGATATGATGTTCCAGTATTCCAAGGAACTCAGTGATGGGCTTGGACAAAAGAAATCCACATAAAAATAGTTAAGTATCTTTGAACTACGGAGTTTGATCTTGTTTCTAGAGGTTCATGCAATCACAAAACTTGTGAGAGTTCAAGGGTTCTGGAGCGTCTTGACTTCTTGGGGCATAGACAATCCAAGGAAGCTACTAATTACGATAGTCGGGGAACATCTTGAGCGTCCCGGTAGAAACTCATATTACGGATATATGTACGACCAATATGGATATTTCATATCTGTTCCAGGCGCTAATAATTATAAATCTTATGTAACTGATTATCTTAAAGTTAAGATTAAATGCAAGTCATAGGGGCAGAGCCAAAAAGTTATAATCGAGGGGGCAAAGTTTGATAATTTTTGGAAACTACACTACAAATCGGTTCGTTAGGGGGACAAATTACAAAAATTGCCAAATATTTTAAAATTTTACTCTATATTTTTTTCCGTTAAGGGACAGGTGCCCAACATGCCCCCTCGTGTTTGCGCATCTGCAAGTCATTCCTTATGCTAAACCATCTAGCGAGGATATTTTTTATTCTAGAACTAGTGACTGTGAATATCATTGTTGGGAGCTTAAATTCATGGCTGCTTACTTTACATTCTTCTCGATGCATTTCATCTTCATCAAAGACGAGTAGCCGTTGGTATTCTCAGCGATACTAAAGGGATTTCAAGTATTGTCTACATCTTCGATGCCTTTCTAAGTTTTCTTCAAGTTTGCATTTTGGGTATTTTGTTTTGTGTCACTAGGTTTCTAGTGTTAGATAAGTTGAAAGACTATATATATCCATACAAAATAAATGGTTTTAATTCAACATTCCTGATGTATTCAGTATAACTAACATGGTATTCGTACGTTACGGCGGTGGGTACCCTGTTATTAAAATGAGATGATGGCCTATAAATGTATCTTACTTGTCACCCTATCCTTTTATATGTATCGAATAAATTTTTTGCAAACTGAGGTAACAAAAATTCAAATTCATCATTTTGGTGTATTTTTGCCAGTTCTGTTACATCCAACAAGTTACCCTCCATGTCATAGTACCTCAATTTGCAAAAAAATTTAATTCGCTACACAAAACTGAAAAAGATGGCAAGTAAGATACATTTATAAATGATTATCCCTTTTTTTATTAGTTTAAGTAACATATTGTCCCGGCGAACTAGAACTAACTTAAACCCTACCATTCGATCCCAAACCCTAAAACCTCAAGCTTTCATCAATGGCAAACCTGTAAATACTCTGTTTAAACGAACTTCATCTCCTCCATTCATCACTTCAACATCACAAAACCCTAATCAACCCCACCCAAATCCAAACCCTAAAGGTTGTAAACGAACCGGACGAACACGAACAAAGGCTTGTTTGTGTTCGTTCGTTTAAGTTTAGCCGTACAAATGAACGTACACGAACGCTTAAACGGATGAAATTTCTTAGAGGTGTTCATCGGTTCGGTTATCGGGTTATCCAGTTTATTCGATTCGGTTAGCTCGGTTAATTTTTTTTTGGGTAAATCCAAAACCCGAACCAAACTGAATTTCAATTGGATTTAAGAACCAATAACCGAATTTGAATTTGGTTCAGTTTTCGGGGTGGCCCGAATAACCTGAATTACAATCATGCCAAATCTTGGTTTGGCCAAAAAAGAAAATATGGATAATTATTTATAAATATTGCTAACTCATCACATTTTCCATTTTGGTGTATCGATTATCCATTTATCCTAGGTGGCTGCCATGTAGGCAATAAAAATATTTTAAAAAAGTTACCTACAAACGTTGGGGAGGTAACATATTACACCAAATTGACGAAAATCAAAAGTTTGTTTATTTGGCATAGCAAAAAAATCTATTCGATACATATAAAAGGATAGGGTAACAAGTAAGATACAGTTATAGGTCATTATCCATATTAAAATTCTTAGCGATGAATTTTTCTTAATTTTATATTTCATTTTACAATAATTTTATAGGTGAAAATAATTTTAGGTTGAATAACTTTAAGTAACATTAGACTAATTCATATAAAAATTGTAGAGTTATCTCAAGTGCCAAAAGTTGTTGTATATATAACATACATAATCACATTTGTATTAAAAAATCAATAGTATGTTCATTTACGGCCCAAACCTTTTATATGTCAGATCTTTGGTTGTTGTTATACAATGTTTCAACCCCATTTTTCTTGTCACAAAACCTCCACGCCTAACTCTTGCTAAACCTAACAATGTTCTCTGGAACCTACCTGTTAGTGCAAATCTTGGGCTCAGGGCAAGACCTAGTTTAGGCTAGCTCTTGGCAGGGGCGAATCTTGTGCTAAGTATCTTATAGAGCTGCTAAGAAAAAACACCACCGTTAGTCTTACCATGGAAGGGGGCTTCCGCCGTCAGCCTCCGGTGTGAGAGTAAGTATATTGTTTAGAGAGAGAAAGTGTATGTGCGGACTGTGTGAGAGTTAATGCTATTAGTTGAGAGTAATAAATGAGGTGGGGGTATTTATTCTACCCACACAAGACCTGTAGCTGCATCAGGACTCTGCGAGCCGAATTACGCCTCCCCTAGTAGGTAGGTGTCAGATCAAGTGGGGGACATAATCCCAAGAGATCTGGCTTATGGCGGCGTGACGGCGTGGCGGTGGCCGATGATGTGTTCCGGCCCGGCCTGGCGAGACCGGGGCGTGTTCTTGTCCGGCTTGGCAAGACTGGAGTCTATAATGTATGCTTGTCCGTCTTGACTTTGCCGCGGTTGGTTATGAGCATGCCCGACCCAGTATTTTGAGTCCGGGAGTACTATACACGATTACTACCAATTGAAAGTTTTTCATTTATATTTGTTGTTTTATCATGAAATAATTAACTTTTTCATATATAATTTCAGTTGTTTAGCTCTAAAATGCGTAAAGGTATGGTATTTCTCAACTAATTCTGAGATTGGGGATTAAATATGTACCTTCAGTAAGATGGAGGTTGAAACTGTTTGCTTGATTACTTTACGCTTTACAAATATACTTATTAAGTTTTGGATCTGTTGATGTATGTTAGGGATTAGAGCCACAATTTCAAAGTATTTGGTTTTTTGTACGACCATTAGTTTTTCATAAATAGACTACGGAAACAACTTGTAATAATGCATCCAAATGAATTGTATTTGTAGCTAGATTGTGTGGTTGTGCTATGATTTATTAGACTCTTATTTGAACAGAATATATATATATATATATATATATATATATTAGACTCTTATTTGAACAGAATATTATATATATATATATATTTATATATATATATATATATATATATATAATAATATATATATAATAATAAAATAATATAATAAAATAATAATAATAATTAATAATAATAAACAAATGTTTATTTGAATTTTGCCATGTCATTAAAGCCATGTTGGCACTTAATCCATGTCATTAATGCCATCTCATTAAATCCATGTGGCATTGCAATGTTACTAATTAACCCCTTATTAAGAATTTTGTTTGACCAATGCTATGTCAATTTCCGTTTTTCATCTTCTTATTAAGGAATGTTTTAAATGTCAGTTATTGTCATATCATTAAAGAATATGAATCATTATTTCCTATTTTTACTATTCTATTTTGAAAACGTCAATGCTTCAATTGTAATCTTCACTATAAAGTATACTCTTGGTTTTGTATTAGAGATCTCATTAAACGAGCGGAAAAAAAAAAAAAAAAAAAAAAAAAAAAAAAAAAAAAAAAAAAAATTGCAAAATCCCCTCCTACGGCTGCTCATTATTCATTCAATTTGTTTTTAAATGAGAACCTTAATCAATTAAGGATAATTTACCACAATGTTCGATTAATGTATCCTCACTATCTGTTGTTTCCTTGACACGCTTAGAGTTAACTAAAGAGTTAATCTATTAGTGTTTATGACTGATACAATGTTATTGATTAATTACAATTTATAAGTTAAAACGTAAATATAAAAACACAATGTTTTTCAACGTTTAAATTCTTATTTGAAATCAATCAAAGAATCTATTACCCAAGTGTTTTGCGGAACAAACACTTGGGATTGAATAGACAAGGTATGGTGTCTCCTATCTAAACTTAAGCTATGCTTAAGTGGTAACAATTTCGACCCACTGAGCTATCTCAGGGTTTGGTTACTCTTTGTAGGAGAAAAGGGGTATTGTGAAAGTCTAAGCTTTAATTGCACAAAATACCTAACCAACTTTTCTCCATCTATTTGCTATTTATAGGCAAACATGTTAAGAGTACTGAAGATATAAAATACATAAACAATAGAAGGCGTGTCTGACAACTACAACAGTAATAGTCATTTCCAAGAACCAATAGGATTGCGCCAAAAAGTCTTCGAGTGTCAGTCCTGACACTTCTTGACTTTTAGCCGCTTTAGGGATGGTTTGTTTCTGACCCCGATAAGACTTGTTCTTATCTCTTCAAAACCTTCCCGCTTAATCCCGCCTTTTATTCAGGCTTCAGGTTCTTCAGTCATTGGCCTTCAGTCTTCAGTTATTGTTGTTGAGGAGACTGGGGTTCATTGAGTTCTTGTCCAACACTCACTGAACCCATTACCTTCTTCTTTGGCTCAAGTAACACTTCAGGGAGTACCGCCTCACTGTGTGGTGAATTTTTCTTCTTTAGATTCGTCCTGAGCATCTTGAAGGTAACTCACTGAGTGACTGTTTACTCAGTGACTTAATTGTGTTTTCGGTTGATTAACACTTAGCGTAATTTGTATTCAAATCCTGTTTTAAGGATCCTTGGTTACTGAAGGACCCAACAATCTCTTCCTATTTGGATATAAATTATGCTTAAGTGTTTTGATCAGTTATGAGTGAGCTAATGACTTCTTCTCATACTAAATGTACTAGAAAGTAAATAAGGACACTGAAATAACAAAACAAAGGAACATCATTTTATTGATTTCATTACAAGAGTCCTAACTACTAAACAATGTACAGGATAGTGGTGTTGCAGATTCATTCAGTCCAATTTATAACCAAGGGCTTCAAGCTTTGGTCTTTTGGATTCCAGCTCATGTTGATCAGGATGTTCTTGAATCTTGGTTCTCAGGTCATTGCAGAACCTCACATTGGCAGGACTCTGGATTGGGGAGGCCATCATGAGGAAACCAAGCATGGTTTTGATTCCAGCCTGATCAATATCACTCCATCTTTGGAAGGCTGGGTCTCCAAACTCATCAGTGAAGAAGAGACCCCTTTCAGGCAGTT
This sequence comes from Artemisia tridentata subsp. tridentata, assembly GCA_021014915.2. NCBI lineage: Eukaryota > Viridiplantae > Streptophyta > Magnoliopsida > Asterales > Asteraceae > Artemisia > Artemisia tridentata. The sequence continues at coordinate 161,459,562 of CP139504.1, read as the reverse complement.
CAATGACCTGGTTGTTCACAAATTGAACTCTTTCAGGGAGAGCTATGTTGCATTTAATGCCAGGAACTCTGATCTCAGGCTCAGACTCAATTTGCTTCCTCTTTCTTCTAGAGGACTAAGAAGGAGCAGGCTGACTGGCTGGAGCTGGGAGAAGTGAGGGAATACCAAGTTCTTGAGGTGTTGCTGCCAGTTTTTCATATCTTAGCTTCAGGGACTTCATCAGTTCTTTGACAACAACGTTCGACTTCTTGAATATGATTGGACCCAATTCATCCAATTCAGTGATCCCATAGTCAACAAATCTAAAGGGTTCACGAATTTCAAAGTTCCTCTTGTCAGGACCTCTGAATACACTGATGACAGCAGGCTTGGTGTTCTGATGAATCTTTACATAAGTGATAGGTTCAGGTCTCAGTCTGCTTGTCATAACCCATTGGTATTTCTTAATCCTCTTTTGCCTTATCTCTTCATTCTTTTTCAACCTTTCTTCTCTTTTCTTCCTGAGGGTAGTCATCTCAGCATCTTGAGCTTTCACAAAGCTCTGACCACCTTTCCTTCCAGCAAGTTCTTTTGGCTCAAGTCCAATCTTCTCAGCCTCTTCTCTGACCACCTGGATGGGGGCAGACTTGTTCTGCCTTTCTTCCTCAGCTGCTTTCTTTAAACCTTCTTCCTTCTCCATATGAGCCTGAATTTCAGCCTCAGTGAGAAGATGCATCACTCCATTGATATCATAAGGGACCTTGATTGGTTCATCAGGGTCAGGCCTTCTTTCTGAGGAAGCAGGCACCAATATTGTAGGCTCAGGCTCAATAGTGAGAATGCCTTTGCCTTTGTCTTGGCGAGATGATGGGGTTGTTTCAGGAATCTCCCCCTCAGTATGAGAAGGAGATTGTTGGCTGGAAGAAGCTTCAGTGACTTTCTCCCCCTTAACTGTTGCTTGAGCCATTGTGAGAGCAAGAGTTGGAGCGCTCACTGAAGTTGAGGGAGCAGCCTGACCTTTGAAAGCCTGATATATCTCAGTCATCATGGATTTGATATCTGAGGTGTCCTGCTGAAGAGTGGTAACCTTAGCCTCAAGAGATGCCTGAGAAGCCTCTATTGCAGTCATCCTAGGCCCAAGATTCCAGGCCAAGAAAGTTGAAGACTTAGCCCAAGAAGCCAAATGTGCCTCCATAAGTACTAGAGAAGACTTGATGGAGTCCACTGAAGAGCTGAGATCCTGAAGGTTAGAGGATTTCAGCATGTTGACAACCTCAGTTAACTGAGTTGATTGTTGCTGAAAAGTCTCAGAAGCCTGAAGAATTTTCTTGTTGAGCTCAGGGTCATCTTTCACTGACTCTTGAATAGTTGCAACGCTCTTGGTGATGCCTGAGAGGGAGGCGTTGAACATTTTAAGATTCTGATCAAGAGTTGTCAAGTTGTAGGAAATCCCTGACTGTTGCTCATTTACTTCTTCACGATAAGCCTCAACAGATTCCCTCAGGTTGACATAGTGAACTGCAGCTTCACAATGTTGGTCAAAGATTTCTTCAATGAGCCATTTGAAGAGAGCATTGTTGGCTTTCTGCAAGAACTTGACCAATTGTCTTTCAGTGAGAGGAATAATGTTGTCATACTTTCTGAGATTGGCTGGGCAGGATGATTCTGAGTCCGAAGAATGATCAGCCTGAGAAGCTGATTCTTCACCTTGTGGTGGAGAAGACTGATGCGATTGTTTAGTGGGTTGTGCATCAGTATCCATATCATCACCTGCCTTAAACACTTCTTCCTCACTATCAAGCTCAATCAAAGTTCACAAAGGGGTAAATGAACAGTGTCATGAACTTATGACCAAGAATAAGCTTGTACCAAACACCCCAATCAGGGACTGTTTTGATTATGAATGCTAGGATAAACCAAATTAAGCTATAAAACTGATTCCTACTGGTTATATAACTTAATTAACCACCTACTGAGCAACTTTCAACTTGTAATAAGGACTAATATGGACTGAGCTTATTTGGACTGAATTTTAGCTTTTTGAGATATTTTTAAGTAAAAACAGCTATGAGCTATCAAAACCTAACACATTATGCTCAAATACCAATTTAAAGAACAAATTAACTCAGAAAACACAATTAAACCAACAAATAAGCAATTGCATAGTAAAACATAAGAATTAGGAAAATGCTTACAAAATCTTTGTGCTTAAAACAAGGGCTGAAAATAAATTCCAAAACCAACCTAATGCTTCCCAAGAAGCTCTAAACCATTTCCATACAGTATTCACAATGCTCCAGCTTCTTCTTGACCAAACTGCTTATTTGAGCTTATTTTGACTTTTCTTGACTTTTTGACTTTTAAGGTTTAAACTGATTTAGATTATTTTAAACTTATGAAAAGCTTTAATAAGCTTATATAAGCTTATTGGAATAGTAAACAAGCTTTTACAAACTCTACATGACTTGATTCAACTTAACAGTGAATATGAGAAAAACTTGAAAATTCATTAATTGAGAAAATGAGTACAATTCTGATTAAATTAACTACAAATGATCTTTAACAAACTTAAATTGAACTGGAAACTTAAATTCCTAATAATTAAACTCTTACACTAAAATTACGATTTTTAACTAAAATCTACATGCCTCAATAGGCTTACAAAGTGGCCTATTTATACTAAGCTGAGGTGAGATCTCTCTTCTTTATCTCTCTGATCATTTCTTGACCCTTGGATTAGCTTGAAACCATCTCAGCCTTTCAATATGATTTTTGGCACCAAAAATGGTGTGAGTGGGATAGCAGACTGGAAAGTCCCACGTGATGAGTTGACCTTGGGGCTATTGGAGGGGGGAGGTAGAGTGGCTGTAGCAGAGGTAAAAGTGGGGGGGGGGACATTGTTGGCTGCTCATGGGGAAGAGGTGATGGAGATGGCTGTTCATGGGAAGGAGGGAAAGGGTAAAAGGTTTGACTTTTTATTTTTTATTTTTTTGACCGTTTTCTTAAACGTGGGAAAATAATAAGAAAAAGGTTTGGGCTGGGGTTTTTATGTGTTGGGCTAGGTTGGGGTTAATAAAAGGGTTGGGTTATTTAGGATAAAAGTGGGTCAGATTTAATGTTTAAAAGGGTTAGTTTAGGCTTGGATTTGGTTTGGAATTGTTTTAAACTTTAAGGGACCAATTTTGTAAATTCTAAAAATCCAGGGACCATTCTTGTCACTTCTGAAAATTATTTCCAAGGATTACTTTTGACTCTGGTAAATTTCTTTCCCGGCCTCGGCTTTTGGAACTTTTTCCACTTGCGTGCTCGGTTTTGTCCATTTTTGCCCCGTTTTTAATCATTTTGTACCTGAAACACATAAAACACAAACCAAGAATATTTGCAACAATATTTGATTTATTTGGGTGTTTTTGGTCATTTTTGTGTCTTTTATGGGCATAAAATGATGAGTAAATAGGCACTCATCAATGGAGTCCACTGAAGAGCTGAGATCCTGAAGGTTAGAAGATTTCAGCATGTTGACAACCTTAGTTAACTGAGTTAATTGTTGCTGAAAAGTCTCAGAAGCCTGAATAATTTTCTTGTTGAGCTCAGGGTCATCTTTCACTGACTCTTGAATAGTTGCAACGCTCTTGGTGATGTTTGAGAGGGAGGCGTTGAACATTTTAAGATTCTGATCAAGAGTTGTCAAGTTGTAGGAAATCCCTGACTGTTGCTCATTTACTTCTTCACGATAAGCCTCAACAGATTCCCTCAGGTTGACATAGTGAACTGCAGCTTCACAATATTGGTCAAAGATTTCTTCAATGAGCCATTTGAAGAGAGCATTGTTGGATTTCTGCAAGAACTTGACCAATTGTCTTTCAGTAAGAGGAAGAATGTTGTCATACTTCCTGAGATTAGCTGGGCAGGATGATTCTGAGTCTGAAGAATGATCAACCTGAGAAGCTGATTCTTCACCTTGTGGTGGAGAAGACTGATGCGATTGTTCAGTGGGTTGTGCATCAGTATCCATATCATCACCTGCCTTAAACACTTCTTCCTCACTATCAATACTGAGCTCTTCATCAGAAAAGAGAACAGCCTGAATACCCGCCACGGACTGAATTTGCACCTTGTTTTGGCCAGGTCCTGACCCTGCCATAATAATTGAGTGGGTTTGCTCAGCCTGGCGGTTGGGGTCAGTTTCCGAGAGACTAGATCCACCATGAGGGGGTTGTGGTTCCATATCAGTGGGTGGTCGCATGCCCCCTGAGTCTTTGTCCCCATGTGCGCCTTCAAGGACTGGTGGGTGTTCTCTAGTACTATCATGAGGCACACTTTGTGATTGTTGATGGACCCCCTTCCCATCAGGGTTGAACTACCCTTTTGAGGATTTAGGGTCCTTGACTCCCTGAGACCCTGAGTGTGATTTCTCAGGGCCGTAAGCAGGATGTGATTGGGTGTGGGTCCCCTTTTCATTAGAGTAGTGCTGCTCTACCGAGGATTCATGACCCTTTTCTCCCTCAGGCACTGATTGTGATTTGTCAGTGCCTTCATCGGTATGTGATTGGGTGGAGGTTCCTGACCCTAGTGACTTGTGTATGTCAGTAGAGCCGTGAGGAAACTGGGGTTTTCCTGAGGACACTGAGGATGATTTATCAGTGACTTCCGTTGGCGTTTGTTTTAGGGTCAAGAGGGTCTCAATGATGGGTGTCTCTGAGGTCTTGGCCATTGTTTCCCCTTCTGAGGGTTCTGAGGCAGAAGATCCAAGGGCGAGTGATTTGGGTTTAACCACCTTCTTGGTCCCTGCCTTCTTTTTCTTCTTCTCCTGCTTTTCAGGAGAAGGAATGGGTGAGATAGCTTTGTCACCCTGAATGACTACCAGCATGCAGTTGGTCAGGGCGACTGGTCTTACCTCTGTTATGCCAATGGAATAATTGGCCTTGTGTAGGACGTCAGGTTTAGAACCTTGAGCATCAGGCCTAATATAGTCAGTGCCAAGTAAGTCCTGAAGTATACAGGAAATGAACCTAGGGTAAGACATGTGTCTTTTCCTAGATTTCCCTGAGAGCTTGGCAACGAGGTCACGGAAGATTATTCCTCCAATGTCAATTTTTCTACCCTCCAGGAGACTGAACACCATCAATTGTTGTGATGAGTTCAACTGCTCCGTGGAGGATTTATTACCTCCAAGGACCTGAATGAAAAAAGTCATCAGGATCCTCCAGACAGGTGGGAACCAAGTTTTAATTATTGGTGCCTTTGCCAATAATGAACCTGGGGCCACTTCAGGTTGTTTGGGTCATGTGGCCCTAGAAAAAGCAATTTTGCTTTAACTTCTTGGTCAGTGGGGTTGGGTGCAAAATTCTCAGCAAAATCAAGACCAGTGGCCTTGATGAAGGTTGAGTAATCAAGGGAGAGGGTCCTTCTCCCATTCATTACTGAGAAAGTGATAATAGAGTCTTTGGTGTCCTCAGGGCTAGTTGCCACTGCTATACACCAAAATTCCCTCAAGTAGTCATGGTATATGACTGAGGGGGTCTTTATAAATGCCGTAGCAAGAAAACAGTTTTGTAGATACTTAACTACATTCTTGTACGCCCAAAACTTTTGGGGATAGGCAAAATTACCTAACACATTGTTCTTGGTCATGTCTACGCCCTCCATGAGGAATTCCACATTTGGGGCGTATTAAATAGCATTAGAAGAAGCCATTTTTGTTAGGTAAGTCTGGGTAACAAAGATGGTTGGGGTTTCTAAAAGCTAAGAACATACACAAAAAATTTTGTTTTGAAAGAAAAGGGGCAAGAATTTGCTTAGAATTTTCTAAAAAACGTGTGTGTTTTTTGTTTGGGGGGTATTTATAGGGAAGTGAAGTGGAGGGTATTTTAGGCATTTAGCGGTTTAATATCTCAAAAGATATTTTTGAAAACCGTTTTGAATAAAACTTTTGGGATCCGCATTAAATGCTTAACCACTCCACTATCCCTGTTTTGCGCAACTATCAAGGCAAACAGTTGTGCCGCCTGCAAAAAGTAAAACTTGCAAAGTTGAGTCATCACATATCTGTTATGTGATTAGAGAGACATTAAATACCAAGTGGGAATGTGGTGGCCCATGAGGTGCATGCCAGAAAGGCAAAAGAACAAATATTCTTATATTAAATAAGAATTCAGTTACCAACCTCGGACATTTACTAACTAGATACTTAGAGCATTTAAGTTAGCATTGAATGTCATCTGAGGGCCCTGAATGATTCTTCATTCAGTGAACCAACTTGTTCAGGACTTGGGTTTAGTTCCTGATGGTTCAATGGTTCAGGAACTTGGGTTTAGTTCCTGAGGTTCAGTGATCCTTTTTCACTGAGGAACACATTGAGTCAGGGACCTGGGTTTTTCAAAATTTACACTTGGTTGGATGGATTCAATCAGTGGACTGAATCTCAATATCCAACATTCCTAATTCAGCTTTCAGTCGTGTGAAAGTTGGTTCATCCAATGGTTTGGTGAATATATCAGCTAGCTGATATTCAGTAGGAATGAAGTGTAATTCAATGTCACCATTCATGACATGGTCCCTGATGAAATGATATCTAATATCAATGTGTTTTGTTCTCTGATGAAGAACAGGATTGTTTGAGATGGCAATTGCACTTGTGTTATCACAAAAGATGGGAACCATCTTGTACTGAATTCCATAGTCACTGAGTTGACTTTTCATCCAGAGTACATTTGCACAACAACTTGCTGCTGCGACATATTCAGCTTCATCTGAGGACATGGCAACTGATTGTTGCTTCTTAGCACTCCAACAGACTACTTTCCCACCAAGGATTTGGCAGGAGTTTGAGGTGCTTTTTCTGTCCATGTTGCATCCAGCATAGTCAGATTCTGAGTATCCTTTGAGATCAAAACCTGAACATTTTGCCTGTTTGTTGCTAACTTGTTTCTACTGTTTTGCAATACCAGTTTATATTGTCATGTATTAAATGTTAGGCTTTACTGCTATCATGTTTAAGCAATCCATAATAATTATACTATTGTTTTATTTGCTACGTGACTTTACCAATTGAAGCATGCATGTTTACTGAAATTCTTTTTTGCAGTTCGGAGATGATCGACTTAAAAGAGTTGTCATTGTTCATTGGCAAAGCAGCTTGGATGGCATATCTGGTACCATATTTTAATAATCCAAAATGTATTATATTAGAATTAATTATACAGGAGGCTGATGTTAAAGTACAAGAATCTGCAGGTGCATATGACAGAGATGGTGACCAGAATAAGGGCATATCTATCATATTACCTTTGGAAGGAGTGAACACGTTAACTCTCAGTGGAAACGAAGGTCCATCCAATGGTCTGCAGATTCAAGAACAGAGGACAGATGTAGCTCAAACTTATACTGTTTGGGATGTTCATGAAAGTGAAGCAGATGCTCAGAATGCTGAAACATCTGGACTGGATTCAAATACCATGCAGGTAAAGAAGTCTCCCAAGATGTGTTTTAATTGATTTATTTTAATTTCCAATAACTAATGATGACGTGAAGTTTTATAAACATGTAGAGTGAGGATAAACAATCAAGAAAAAGGAAACGCAACATAATGAATCACATTCAAATAAGTATGATTGAACAGGTTTTAGTGACCGAGCCTGAGATGCAGCGAAAAGCTGCCATGCTACAATCATGGGCAGAGAAACTTAGTCTTCATATATGTAAGATTTTCATCTTTAGGTAAAGACAACCTTCACATACCCTTCATGTGGCCATTATATGGCTTTTTCAATAAGAGTCATGACATGCTAAATGCCTATATTGTAATTCTTATCAGGTAAATCTTAAATAGGTAAATACTATGATTTTATAATATTTGTAATACATGTTAATATGCTACAATATGTCACCTTATGCATTAATGTATAATAAGAAAAACCAGTGAGAGAATTATTTGCTGACATCCAAGGAGGAGGAACAAATAATTACCAACCTGCATGCATCTTTAAGTCTGCTGGGAATCCTTCAATCTGGAGACGAATTGCTGATGGGAAGAACCAATCTTGCAAGCAATATATTCCATGTGAATTCAAACCTATGTGTGGAAAGGAATGCCTCTGTTTAGATAATGCTACTTGCTGTGAAAAATATTGTGGGTATGTGTACTTTAACACAAAAATGTTTATTTGTATAGATCATAGTCTACATTCATGTAGTGAATTCATTATTTCTTATTCCATTTAGGAAAGATCTGAGGATCATGTGAGCTTTCACTGATGTTTGTACCTAACTTTTTAGGTGCTCGAAAAGCTGCAAGAACAGGTTTAGGGGATGTCACTTAAACTGGCTCCAGACAATTGGTACTAACCTTGAAGCAATGCTCTTCAAGTTTGTGCCAGTTACATCTATGCAGACATATTTTCTAACTAGGGCATCAAATTTCACTTCTTAAATCAATCCAATCGATTCCAACCCGCAAAGGTAATAATAATATTTCTTCAATACTTTTCATTTTACTTATTTCATTATCAGATCGACTCCTTGCAATTGTTTCATATAACATATATGACTCTGAAATGTTTTTCATCAAACAAGGCTCAAATTAATTCAGTTATCTACATCTTAATAAAAGTTTTTGCACATTTTTTAGGTTTAATTTGCTAACTTTATAAAAAATTTGCTATTTTTGTTGATAACTTTTATCCTGTTAATGTGGTAGTTGAGATTCAACCTACATAGGGGGTGTTTGTTTAAGCTTATTTAGCCTTTGGGCTTATTGAACTTTTAAAAAGCTGATAAGCTCAAACTTTCCTTATGAGCTTATCCCGATTATAGCTTATAAACTTGATAAGCTCAGCTTAAATAGGAACCACAATAAAGATATTGAGGATATTATTTTAATGATTTGGAATTGTATGTGATATAAACGAGGTTGAGGCGTAGTTTTTGTAGTAGAGGGTAAATTGCGTGTGTGTGCAATATGGTTTAAGGATTGGAATGTTGATTTTATAGAGGCAAAATGTGTATTTTATTGGTGTTTCAAGATTGTGATAATAAGCGTTTTTAAGCTGGAATTTAGGTGAGGATAATATGTATTAGAACAAGGGATAGGTGAAATGAGGTTAGGGTGAAATCAGTTGTTTGCCATTTGCGAATGTTTTGTCAAATTTTGTTAAAACATAGCCGATATTATGGAACTAAGTTTAAAGTTATAAAGGGTCTTTAGGACATTGTATCGAGGAGTTTTGTCACTCATAAACACATTTAAATTCTTTTTTGATGTTAGACGAGTTGAACCCAACTAGGTTGCAATGACGACTACGGGGCTGTTTGTGGGCAACGCTAGAAGTGAGTAAGTGTAGTAGTACTTGGTGTAGTATATTCACAAGCAAATAAACACACGTTTGGGACTAAAATATGGATCGAATGGGTTAGTTTAGAGAGAGAAAGAGATGGGAACCTTGTAGTGAGAGAAACTAGAGAAATAATAGATTAGTTATCAAATGAGGTCCAACCCTCTCCCTAGGTGGAGAAGGGTATATATACTATTACATATTATGCCCCGAGTGGGCTGTGGAGTGAGCTGACAGAGGGTAAAGACCCGACCCACTCCACAAGTACTATAATAACTAATCTACTACTAATAATATTACTAATCCTACGAGCTATTAAGTGCTTAATAAGTTCTTGGGGTGACCGAGTCTTCAACTGAATATTTATATTCCTAACAATCTCCCCCTAAGGGAGGTCACCCCAGAAATAATGATCTGTATTCTAGCACTCTATCTTCTGAACATGACTTCATAGCTCGTAGACTTTGATTCTTCAGTGTCAAGGATCTTTGTGCCTTCGCTAGTGAATTTTTTTTGACGACTGATCTTTTATCTTGGATGATCTTTGAGTATCCTTGAAGTTATCATCCATCATATGTCTTCACGTCATCTTGCAGCATCGTCTTTATGTGAGGTTGTGATCTTAGAGCCTTCTTTGAGATCATCAGCCACCGTAAATCTCTGAGCTCATCCATTGTAGTAAAGCCTCCATGTGATTTGTTGTGACCGTTGGGCTTGCATGCTCACACTTTTCTGGATCATGATAGATTTCATTAGAGTTGCAGAAGCGGTGTTGTAGGTCTTTCAACTATCATGATGTCTTTGGTAATGAATTGGAAGTGTGAGCATGGAGTGTGGATTGACACGTCTCAGCTGGAATCAAGAACCACCATCGCCATCTTTATATGAATCTGAAATAAAACAGTTAGCAATAAAGTTGGAGAACGAATATGGCTTTGTCATTCATTCGATGTGGTGGTTGGATGTAACCTTAGGTTCTGTGAAGACCCACTTGTTATCAGGTAGAATCCCCTTTAAAGAAGATTCTCCTTGACAGGAGTTTCCAGCTTGTAGTAACGAGTCTTCCAACAAATTAATGTCAGAATCATCATACTAAGCATGTTCTCATACCGGAACGTCTCAAAGCAGACAGCACGGTAGAGTGAATCAGTGAATTAAATACTCACTGATTGACAAGAAATTGATTAGAAAAATCACTTGCGTGTCACTGGATAAACATTTTGTGCAACATGACAAGGGTTTTATAAATTGAATCACATTTATGTCAAAAATACTTTTGTTTGAAAATTTTCACAATCAATGTGCTCGAAAATTTGTTGGTGAGCACATTGAGAGGTTTTCCAAAAAGTATCCGTCAATCCAATTCCTGGAACAAGTTTGATTCAAATTTGCATCGCCCCATCGTTTCTTTCCAGTTGTCACAATGCTTGATCCATAAAGGATCTCACATGTCACCCACCAAGAGCTTGTTTGATGTTGGCTCTAGAAGGATTTCCATCTTCATTGTGAATACTTTACGTATCACTCGGATGTTCTGGAAATACCACGAGGATAATGCGTAGGACTCTTCATATATATTTTCTTGCTTTTCACGGTGTATGAAACAGCAAGTATATTGGAAATGTGTCCTAATGAGATTAATGGATGATCTCTTGGCTCTAGACTCAATAGTGCGTTTTGATTTAGTGATCGGAGGCTGGAGAGGATTGCCACCTTTTCAATATCATCTAACTCGGAGTGAGAGAGACGATAGCAATGTATTGATCTTCGTGACAAGTGAAACAAGAATCCTTTGAGGGACCTTGAGTGGCTAGGGAGGGTTGTGCAGCGTATCACTGGGTCCATGATACTTTGTCTTCAATGTCAGCAATCAACTAAGTGATTCTGACAGCATATGTATTGACCCGGTTTCTGCCTAAAGTGTAAGGAGGGCTTCTTTCTTTTCACCCTTTATCTTTACATTTCTTTTTCATTCTTCAACCCCTTCAGCGCTTACTGAGACTTCATTACTAGCACCTTGTTGGGTTTGTTCCAGTACTAGTTCCATCTCAGTCCGCACTTTTCCCTTATTCACTTTTCTCCTTTTTAATCATTCCTAAGGACTTCTATTCTAACTAGAGGATTGTCCCTGGGAAGATCCCTCCGGTTCTGGCTGGATCATGGGAACTAATACCTAACCTTACCATCCTTATAACTCCAATACATAAAGTAAAATGGTCGGTCTTTGGTATTCTTTCACAATTGCCATCACAAATCATTTGCTCCCCCTCAATATGTGCATCGATATACGAAAGAGTTTAGCACATATGGGAGAGCCTACACTTGAGTCCAAAAGATCACATTTTTATCAGATTTTCATATTTAAATCACATTCTCTCCCCCGATCAAAAATTTCAAACCATTTGAGATTTGTGATCCCAATTGATTTAAATATGTTTAGAAAATTTGGGAGAAAATGTGGTCAGGTTTAATATATTCTGATAATGAGAAATTACGATGCTCCCCCTCAATCAATGAGGGAGAATTTTAGTGTCAGGTATGATAGGTTTGAAAGATTTTGAATTAAAACAATCATACACTGACACATAACAACAAATGTTTATTCACTGCTTATTATGTACAAAGATAATCGTTATGACACAAATGATGTTGACTTTTTCGCTTCCCCGAGGGAGTCAGTAGTCAGCATCAATTATCCATCCACCAATAAATCTTCCCAAGTATTGTAGATCTCCACTTGGTGAGACCAGAATAAGTATTGCTTTGTTGAAATGAAGGTGGTGGTGGTGATGACAGTGTTGTTGTTGTTGTTGATGTTGTTGTTGTGATGAATTCAGAGCCAGTTAATAGAGTTTGAACATCTGATCAGATGGTTAGAGCGGGAACTGGCACATTCATATTGGCCATGGAGTCTGCATAAGAATATCAACACAGATATACATACATACAGATTCACTTTTCATTAATAGCTACCACATAGCAGCTTGCCAACTCATAATACGAAATTCATCTCATAATCAAACCACGGTCAGGAAATACATCAAACTGCTATCTAGCATGAAGAGCAATTAGCAATCATGAACATGGCAATTCACCCATATTTCAACATTCAACTCAGGATCTTAGGGACAAGATTCAAACATGATAACTATATACCTAAGCATAACCTGAGAACATATGCACTAAATCAACAACAATTAAGTAGCTATCGACTAACAAAAGTCAAACAACATTTGAAACTCATTCAGTTAGATCATACACATGCCTGTGGAGAATTCAAGAACATCAAACACAATGGGTTTTGTAACTTCTTTTAGATTTTGAGTTTTAAAGTATTTAGGGGATTAAACGAGGATTCCAAAGTGACACAAATGAACCTTCTAGTTACATAAAGCTAGGAAACTATAAGCAAATTGCACATAATGCCCTAAACTTTCTAGCAACTAACACATTTGGCCATTAGATATAAAGCTTAGTAAGTTCCTCTTCAACTAATACCCCATTAACTAAAAAACCTTTTCTAACATTTATGAGTTAACCAAGAAACCCATTTGATGATATAAAATTTTAATTCACTCTCCCCCTCAATCAGTGACCCGTATTCTAGTTAAAGAGCTGTAGTCATTGATTGAGTGACAAATTTTATGAACAATCCAAGTCTAAAAGAGTTTCAAACAACACGTAATCACCATGTGTCTCACAAATAATTTTCAGAAGAATCATAGAATGAAAACTATTTGTATTCAAAGAAGACTTCTCTTCTTATACAAGAAATGATGCACTGAAACGTACATCAAATCAGGAAAACATGGATATAAAGTAATCCATGCCCGGGTGAACATCACCCAGTGGGAGGAACAACCGTCTTTTTGGCGACGTGCTTTCCCCATTTTGAAGCGCGGGTTGCTATCTAAAGTAATAGCAAGGCATCAAGACATGTTTTAACAATTCCTTTTAACTTCTGCTCGAGCTTCATTTAAAGTCCCGTGTCATTATTGAATGACATTTCTAGGACCGTAAATGTTATCGATAAACAGAAGACATGCCTAGAGAAACAATTTTTGGTATTTTCTAATTTTTTGATTTTTATGGTTTTTCTTGGTTTTATAATTTTCTATTTACAATTTGGTTTTATATTTTTCTATATACAGATTTGTATAAGATATGTACAAAGTATATTATTCAATTTACGAAAATGTTGACATGAATACCGAGATAAGGATACGTTCAGTATGTTGTAGAAATCAGTAGTCAACATCTCTTAAACTTTTACCACCAAAGCTTTCGAGGCTCCTGAATAATCATCTGAACTTGAGCCTTCTCAATGTGAAGCTTTGATAGCTTCCCCCCAAAACGAAAATCTTCTTACTGAGCAGATTCTAAGCTCTCTTTCAAGCTTACATAATGTAACACCCCAACCCGACAAGGGTAAAGATATCATATTAATGGTTTCATATCAGATCAAAACAAAGCATACATTTATAGTAATACAAGAATCTCAAAGGTTACAAACGAAATACTGAAATTACAAGGTTACAAATGCGAATACAAATTCTAAAGATATAATATCTTCTAATCAACTCTAATCCAGAATAACTATCAAGTCTTCTAAGTCCAAGGTACTCTCCACTCATTCCCAGCTCCCTACTAAACCTGCCGCAGGAAAAGAAATGCGGCTGAGCTTAAAAAGCCCAGTGAACAGATATATATAAACGAAAACGAAAGCAAAAGGAAACGAACATATATGGTATAGTGCAATGGAATAACATAAGGTATAGACAAAGGTACAAAGTAAGAAAGGGAAAAGGGAAGGTCAGTAATCCACCACGAGCCCGAACACAAACCAAATATAGTAACCATGTCTTCATAATCATATAGAGGGGAGACCTCTCAGATAATCAGATAATATGAGGGTTGTCCTCATTCTTCAAATGGAGTAGCTAACTCCCGAACTTGTGAAAGACGTGGATTGCACCCAGCATCAGTCACCGAACAATATATAATATCAAATCATGTTAAGTCCACGAACACGGACACGAACCTAGTATTGCAACCCATACGCCCCCCGAACAATAATATAGGCCATAATAAATATAATGTGCACGTTACGAACAATATGGGGACGGTGTGAGAAATCACTCACCCACACGTGGGTCATGTCAGCAGTGCATCACAGACACGGCCATGTTACCTTCATGGCAAGGAAACGAACTTGGCTCGGGTATCAAACTGAAGGGTCAAAGGTCCAAATCACAGCAAAGATCCAAATCATAGCACAGGTTCAAATAGTCTAAGTCATCATCGGAGGTTCAAAATTAAATGGTTCATTTAAAGTAATCTTTATCAAATGATTTTCATAAAATAATCTTTAACATCGATTTTCACAAAAGTAGTCTTTAAACGTAGTTTTCATAAAAGCTTAGCCAAATTCCAATTAAAAGTGGTATCGCATATTTCATAAACATCAATTTAAAATAAGTTTTCCTCAAAACGTTTTCATAATATAATCGAAAAGGTTTTCACATTTATTTACCAAAATCAAATGAACCCTCGAAGTATCAAGTGTCTCGAATACTAATATCACAAGGTCACGAACGAATACCAAATGGATCATTATAGAGGCTCAAAGCAAAAGGGTCATATCGAACATTAAAGTCAAAACGAATCAAACAAACGAACCAAAGTGTATGGGAACATAGCAATGGCTTAGGGAATCTTAAAAACGAATCAAGATCAATGAGTCATGAGAGGGAAAACACCCTTACTAAAAAAGGGTAGAATATCTGTACCCTATTACGAAATGCAAAGACGAACAAGAAAAATAGCAAACACTGACAGGCTCAAGACCTCTCCTTCTTCACACCGAAAGGAGCAGAAGAATATTATAAAAGGTTCTATTTATTTATTTTAGCTTGCCTTTCCATTTTAAGTAACTTTCTATTTTTAGCAGGTTTCCATATTTAGCAAGTTTCCATTTTTAGAAAGTTTCCTTATTTAGTAAGTTTTAAACATTATAAAATAGGTTAAGTCATAATTAAGCATATTTATGGAATTAGGGTATATTTTAGCAAGTTAGGATAGTTTAGGGTTAAATATGACAACTTTACATAATTTAGGGTTTTAAATGTAATTAAACCAAAGTTAAGGGTCTAAAATGTAATTATCACAAATTATACATTCAATCCATATTTTAAGTATATGTACGAATTAAGTACTTCCAATATAACCATTTTACATTTTATACCCTCTAGTTTAAAAGTTTCCAACTTAAACCCCATAGTTTCCTTAAATCTCATTTTAACCCTTTACATATCCATATTAACACAACAAGCCCTCAATATTACAAAGTTATAGAATATACCTCATATTTTAATAGTTGTACAATTAACCCTCATCTTTACACAATTTACAAAACTAGTCCTTTTAATTAATAAAAGTACAATTCGAATTACACAATTAATACAATTTACAATTTAAATCCCTAAGTTGAATAATTTACAAAAAGGACCTCCATTTTATATTTTATTCAAATACCCCTGGTCCCAAAGTATATTACCAAAATAACCCACGACTTTCAATAATTACAAAACACCCTCTTTCATACCAAAATTCCCATCGTTAACCCTTTCTTTTTACAAAACCCTAACCCTAGATTTTTCCATCATTGACCAATCATTAAACCATCATTATTACACCATTAATTACCAGATTCAAGGTCCAAAACCCTAAACCCTAAATCGTGACCTAGGGTTTTTAGTTATTTCATGTTTCCTTTATATATTCGATATGAACAATAATTCGACACAAGTATTATAGGCTTCCAAAAATCAAACAACCATTTTTCTAGAGTCATATGGGTCGTATAGTGTCCAAATAAAATAGGCCTTGCACCCAGAAAATCGTATAGAGTGTTTTAGATTTTAAACACGTTTTAATCCTCAATAATTATCATGATTGATCCATGCTATAACAAATCAAACAAACATTTTTCCAGACTTATTTGGTGATTATAGAACCCAGAAAAATTATGAATAAGACCCAAAAAATTCGTATAGACCGATTTGTCTTTTATGCGTGTTTTCATTCTTTAAAATTCGTATGGCCATTCTAGCGTGCATGACTTGTTTTATACAATTTTTATGAGTCTTATATGATGAAAGAAACATGAGAAAAATACCAGATTGAAGATTGAACGTGTGGATCAAGAGTAACGAATTTGCACCTATCGTATGAACAAGCTGACACCAAAATATACCACGATTCGAACCAGCCTCCAACTACCCAAAGCTTATTTTTCCCAGCTGCTTTGGACCCTGATGAACCCCAAAAAAATGCTAGAACTCCTCCAGAAAATCGTATGGCTTGCGGGTGAATTATTGTGTGTGTTTTTGAATATTCGGCTAGGGTTAGAATAAAAGAAAGATGGATTAACTAAATAAGATGAGAATGCAGACATTAGGGGGAGGGAATAGGCTAAAGACTCGGCCAATAAGTGAGACCAAATCAATTTTACACAATATTTGATCACCTTCCAAATTTACTTGTGTTTATCCTTTAATTTTCCAAAATTTCAAATTAAAACAAATTAACTAAATATGTATATAGGTATTATTCGGCCCTCATGACTTATATTTGTGTGATATGAATTATTTTGTACTATGTAGGATATTAGAATGGTGTCATAAAATATTTTACTTCAATTGTAGTTAATTACCAAAGTTTTAGGATTGATTTGGTATTTTTAAATAAGCTTTAATTAGATTTTAAAGTTATAGGGGCATTTTGGTCTTTTACATGTTTTAGGATTTTTGGGTATTACAACTTCTTCCCCTCTAAAAGAAAATTTTCGTCCTCGAAAATTGAAGGCGCAAAGCTAAACGAAGTCGTAGCAAGTCGCAAAAGATCGTCACAAATATTCTCACGTCCGGGGCGGTCCTTCCTAAAAGGATCTTCAAACCAAATAGTTTTTCATGACTCAATCAAAACAAAGGTGGGTTCAAATTACTCAAAGGAGACAATTTAGGTTGATTTTGATCAAAAGGTCCATGCAACATAAAATGGATGATAGGTGAATTTTCTGGGAAGCTCATATAAAGTACGAACAAGATTTCAAATCAAATTGAATGTGTCAACAGTAGAGAGCTCTACACAGAGTTTTCAAGATATATAACCGAGGTCAACAGAATGCAAAACGAGAGTCCAAACTCATCCAGCTATCTAATGAACAAAAACAGAGTACACGCATAGGTAGAATGGACCTAAAGTCTCACTAAATCACGGATAATCCAACGGAGATTCAAATTCTAACTTCTCAGGTACTCCCCAAGATATCCTATGCCCACAACAAGTGCACGTTATATGATGTAAGTATTATCACGTTGGCCAGACGTCATAATACTGGCATCATATAAATATGCCCTCATGATGGTCATACTTTATCTCAAGTCGTAATCAAAACCACCTTTCTTAATCCACCTAGTACTTCTATAGTCTCAAAGGTCAACCAAAATCGAATACCATAGTCAAGAGGGAAAACCAAAACTATTCGCAAGAGTATCAAAATCCAAGATTGCCTAGCAGAATTGAGGCACGCCGTCATAAGCATCATATCTTCCACAACTCGCCAAAATCTCTCAAACAAAGCCATCACTGAACATACGAAAAATGAACACGAACTGAAATGCTTCTAGGAAACTTAAATCATAAGAGGATCTTATTACTATATAGCGAATCTTATGAGGGTCAACGGAAATGAAAGTTGGTCGCCAAAACCTTCGGCCTTCATAGAATCAATTCTTCCAAACATAAAGGGTCTGTTTCAAAAATCCGTTCATTCAACACATCCAATCTCCTCAAGTCCGGTTAATCTGTCTTCGTCTGTCCATCAATCGGAAAGTGAAACAAAATTGTGTACTTTTGTCTGGTTCATCGAGCCTCCTGCAGTTCTTCTTGGAATGTGATGGAGTAATGTGGGTTCCTGGCATGCTCTTTGAATTCCTTCATCATCCAGTCTGCTTCCGTTCTCAATTCATCTTAGTACAACCAAGATGAATAGGGAAGTGAGACTGTACGTCTTCATCAGTTCCATGTTCGCCATCTTGACTAGATCCTCTGCGTCGCCAACACTGCTACCTTTTAAGGAATGTCTTCACTCTTCAGGGTAGCCGCCATTGTTGTCAACTCCAGGTCAGGCAGTGAAATTCTTCTTCTGACGCTCTTCTAGTTGTCTTGATGCATACGCAAAACCTTCTGTGCTGTAAGGGAGTATAATCGAGTCTCTTTCTGGAATGCCCCAAAATTCGTTCTGCCCGAAGATATGGAAGCTAATCTCTATTTCAGCTTTTCCAAAACTCCATTCTCAATCAAACTAAGCTGTTTCTCTCTGTTCACAAAATTTCTCCATGGTATCATCAGTTGCAAACATCTTCCAGAATTCTTCTGCAAGGTTCAAAAGGTTTCAGTTCTCCGTTCTGCTATCGGTCTTGACCAATTGGTGATAGTTTTCAAAACTTGCGGGATTTAAAGTGGTATCCTCAAATAAGGACATCGTTGTCTTTACAAATATCAATCTCTCAGAATGCACAAATGATCGACGAATTGCCTAGCAAAGTGCAAAAATGATTTTCATGCTCTTCCTCGTCTCCGAACGTACTATTAAGTCATACAATGACCATTTGCCCAAGTACTCACGAGAAAACACTATTTATCAAATTCACGAAACAGTCACAGCTTTAGCTAATACTATTAGCGTCACTAACCGTCATAGCAGTTGTTACAAATACGGAAGTGATTTCAAGAATAACTTCAATTCATCAGAAGGAAACTTCGCGCTCCGAAATTAAACAAATACGTAGTCGTTTCAGGGTGGATGAATATTGGCTCCTAACAGTATTACGGTTCAGCTTCTTGTAATCAATACTTATCTCCAGTCACCATTCTTCTTTATCACGAACGAACTAAAACACGCCCAGGAAATACACTCAAGTAAACTCACTTCCTGGTCTTCGGTTGCTGTTCTTCCCGGTTGCTCGAATCAATTTATATGATCCCGAACACATCTGAAAGACACCTTCGCTTAGTGACTAGACAATCTATCGGTATCATGTCAAATCCTACTTCACACTTCGGTGGAAAAACATGTGGTTTAGTCACGAATCATATTCAGAAAACTCAGGGTGCCAAATACCTCTCAAGATAAGATTCATTTATTGGGGTACGAAATGGGTTCAAGGAAATCTTCATAACTGCGAAAGTAACACACGAGTCTCCGGAGTAATAGAGATAGCCAAAAGTTTAACAAGCGGTAATCATGGTAGGGAGTTCAAAATTATTTCAAACGCCAAGGGTGAGACAAAAGGAGGATAGTTGTCAATATTTTAAATGCTCAAACAATAAATCCCTTAATAGAATAAAATCGAAGTTAACTATCCAAAGATTAACAGATCAACATAGCAAAACTTATCGTTCAAAAGTGAGAGGGAAAAACATTCTTATACTCGTGGTTAAACGCTTCAAGACTTCTCGTAGGGACAGAGATGGGTGAAACGAAATCAAATAGCATCGGAAGATTCATAGATACTTATCAAAAGCAAAAGACGATTAACAAAACATATCCAGCACGCCATTGCCATGGAGGTTCTCAGAGTGCCCGAAGAGGCGTCAAAATGATTAACGAAAGGATCAGAGATCAGAGTCAAATTCTGAAGATAAGAATCAAATAGTGTCAGGCAATTATTATGAAATTCTCTATGCCTTCAAGATTTAATCAGGTTCAAATCTTAGGTGGTGCAAAGCATAAGCTTTCACTTTCCAAAAGTGGTATCAACAGGATCTAACCAAAAGCAAGGCACGAATCAGAGTGATGCGGAAGCAATGATACCTAAACAAATGCCTTATAGTCTACCCATTCCTCACTGGTCAAAACTTACGTTCCTATAGGGAAATCTTAAAGCAATTTTCAAAGGTTGTCTTACGAGCGCCTACAGGGAAAACTTAGTGGTCCTAACTTACACAGGCCAAGGGTAAATGTATTACGAATCGTAGCCTGTCTCTCTGATACCATAATTGTAACACCCCAACCCGACAAGGGTAAATATATCACATTAATGGTTTCATATCAGATCAAAACAAAGCATACATTTACAGTAATACAAGAATCTCAAAGGTTACAAATGAAATACTGAAATTACAAGGTTACAAATGCGAATACAAATTCTAAAGATATAATATCTTCTAATCAACTCTAATCCAGAATAACTATCAAGTCTTCTAAGTCCAAGGTACTCTCCACTCATTCCCAGCTCCCTACTAAACCTGCCGCAGGAAAAGAAATACGACTGAGCTTAAAAAGCCCAGTGAACAGATATATATAAACGAAAACGAAAGCAAAAGGAAACGAACATATATGGTATAGTGCAATGGAATAACATAAGGTATAGACAAAGGTACAAAGTAAGAAAGGGAAAAGGGAAGGTCAGTAATCCACCACGAGCCCGAACACAAACCAAATATAGTAACCATGTCTTCATAATCATATAGAGGGGAGACCTCTCAGATAATCAGATAATATGAGGGGTGTCCTCATTCTTCAAATGGAGTAGCTAACTCCCGAACTTGTGAAAGACGTGGATTGCACCCAGCATCAGTCATCGAACAATATATAATATCAAATCATGTTAAGTCCACGAACACGGACACGAAACTAGGATTGCAACCCATACGCCCCCCGAACAATAATATAGGCCATAATAAATATAATGTGCACGTTACGAACAATATGGGGACGGTGTGAGAAATCACTCACCCACACGTGAGTCATGTCAGCGGTGCATCACAGACACGGCCATGTTACCTTCATGGCTAGAAAACGAACTTGGCTCGGGTATCAAACTGAAGGGTCAAAGGTCCAAATTACAGCAAAGATCCAAATCATAGCAAACGTTCAAATAGTCTAAGTCATCATCGGAGGTTCAAAATCAAATGGTTCATTTAAAGTAATCTTTATCAAATGATTTTCATAAAATAATCTTTAACATCGGTTTTCACAAAAGTAGTCTTTAAACGTAGTTTTCATAAAAGCTTAGCCAAATTCCAATTAAAAGTGGTATCGCATATTTCATAAACATCAATTTAAAATAAGTTTTCCTCAAAACATTTCCATGATATAATCGAAAAGGTTTTCACATTTATTTACCAAAATCAAATGAACCCTCGAAGTATCAAGTGTCTCGAATACTAATATCACAAGGTCACGAACGAATACCAAATGGATCATTATAGAGGCTCAAAGCAAAAGGGTCATATCGAACATCAAAGTCAAAACGAATCAAACAAACGAACCAAAGTATATGGGAACATAGCAATGGCTTAGGGAATCTTAAAAACGAATCAAGATCAATGAGTCATGAGAGGGAAAACACCCTTACTGAAAAAGGGTAGAATATCTGTACCTTATTACGAAATGCAAATACGAACAAGAAAAATAGCAAACACTGACAGGCTCAAGACCTCTCCTTCTTCACACCTAAAGGAGTAGAAGAATATTACAAAAGGTTCTATTTATTTATTTTAGCTTGCCTTTCCATTTTAAGTAACTTTCTATTTTTAGCAGGTTTCCATATTTTGTTAGTTTCCATTTTTAGAAAGTTTCCTTATTTAGTAAGTTTTAAACATTATAAAATAGGTTAAGTCATAATTAAGCATATTTATGGAATTTGGGTATATTTTAGCAAGTTAGGATAGTTTAGGGTTAAATATGACAACTTTACATAATTTAGGGTTTTAAATGTAATTAAACCAAAGTTAAGGGTCTAAAATGTAATTATCACAAATTATACATTCAATCCATATTTTAAGTATATGTACGAATTAAGTACCTCCAATATAACCATTTTAAATTTTATACCCTCTAGTTTAAAAGTTTCCAACTTAAACCCCATAGTTTCCTTAAATCTCATTTTAACCCTTTACATATCCATATTAACACAACAAGCCCTCAATATTACAAAGTTACAGAATATACCTCATATTTTAATAGTTGTACGAATTAACCCTCATCTTTACACAATTTACAAAACTAGTCCTTTTAATTAATAAAAGTACAATTCGAATTACACAATTAATACAATTTACAATTTAAATCCCTAAGTTGCATAATTTACAAAAAGGACCTCCATTTTATATTTTATTCAAATACCCCTGGTCCCAAAGTATATTACAAAAATAACCCACGACTTTCAATAATTACAAAACACCCTCTTTCATACTAAAATTCCCATCGTTAACCCTTTCTTTTTACAAAACCCTAACCCTAGATTTTTCCATCATTGACCAATCATTAAACCATCATTATTACACCATTAATTACCAGATTCAAGGTCCAAAACCCTAAACCCTAAATCGTGACCTAGGGTTTTTAGTTATTTCATGTTTCCTTTATATACTCGATATGAACAATAATTCGACACAAGTATTATAGGCTTCCAAAAATCGAACAACCATTTTTCTAGAGTCATATGGGTCGTATAGTGTCCAAATAAAATAGGCCTTGCACCCAGAAAACCGTATAGAGTGTTTTAGATTTTAAACACGTTTTAATCCTCAATAATTATCACGATTGATCCATGCTATAACAAATCAAACAAACATTTTTCCAGACTTATTTGGTGATTATAGAACCCAGAAAAATTATGAATAAGACCCAGAAAATTCGTATAGACCAATTTGTATTTTATGTGTGTTTTCATTCTTTAAAATTCGTATGGCCATTCTAGCGTGCATGACTTGTTTTATACAATTTTTATGAGTCTTATATGATGAAAGAAACATGAAAAAAAATACCAGATCAAAGATTGAACGTGTGGATCAAGAGTAACGAATTTGCACCTATCGTATGAACAAACCGACACCAAAATATACCACGATTCGAACCAGCCTCCAACGACCCAAAGATTATTTTTCCCAGCTGCTTTGGACCCTGATGAACCCCAGAAAAATGCTAGAACTCCTCCAAAAATCGTATGGCTTGCGGGTGAATTATTGTGTGTGTTTTTGAATATTCGGCTAGGGTTAGAATAAAAGAAAGATGGATTAACTAAATAAGATGAGAATGCCGACATTAGGGGGAGGGAATTGGCTAAAGACTCGGCCAATAAGTGAGACCAAATCAATTTTACACAATATGTGATCACCTTCCAAATTTACTTGTGTTTATCCTTTAATTTTCCAAAATTTCAAATTAAAACAAATGAACTAAATATGTATATAGGTATTATTCGGCCCTCATGACTTATATTTGTGTGATATGAATTATTTTGTACTATGTAGGATATTAGAATGGTGCCATAAAATATTTTACTTCAATTGTAGTTAATTACCAAAGTTTTAGGATTGATTTGGTATTTTTAAATAAGCTTTAATTAGATTTTAAAGTTATAGGGGTATTTTGGTCTTTTACATGTTTTAGGATTTTTGGGTATTACACATAAGGTAAGTGTACAACGGAAACCGTAGCAAACCACATCAAGTATTGCTGCTCCTTTTTAAGAATAATCATCGTGATTCTCCGTTCGGGGATCCTCAAATAGATCAGCAACGAATCATCTCACATATGAATAATTCTTCTCACATTTCTTCCCGCTAAAGACTGAAGAAATGCCTACCAAAAGTATCCAGAGACCACTTCCCCCCAAGTAGTTGAAGAGATTCAAACAGTCTCATTGTATGAAGCACGAAAACCCGAAGTACACACTCAATCCCATTAATGAAGTCGAAAACATAACATCAAGATCAATTAAGACCCGAAAGTCCCCTTTTCTCCCTTCAAGAAATTGCCATTGTGAACCTCTTTTATCATTAGAAACTGTTTCTCACATCTCTTCCCCCACGTAGTTGGAATGATACACCAGAAGGAACGAGTTAGAACACTGATTTTCTCTGCGGTTATGACATTTGTCTTCCCGGAATAATCTTCAATTGAGAAGAAGTATAAAGTTCATCATGTGTACTCGTTGTGCATTCAGATGTATGTCTCCTTCCCCCTTGCTGGTTTTGATACCTCAGAATCAGCAACACATTTTACGCACATATTCTTGAGATCTTGTGAGAAGAACAAAATTGGCTCAAATGGATCACATGAGAATCAACCGCTACCGAAACTGTGTCTGACTATCTTTACCAACCCTCAAGTAGGCAACTTGATATGATAACTGATGGAGCAAGCCCGATATACCAAACTTAACACTGAAGAAGAATCCCCATTCTTGTGACTTAAACTTGCACTAAAGTAGGAAGACCGGTGTAGAGAATTAATGCTCCAAGCAAATCTCTAAGTACACAATACCCAACCAAAGTATGAGACATTAACACCTCTTGCGATTATCCACAACGTCATCGGCGTGTGACACTGAGTACTACAACGTAACTCCTTTAAGTGATAGTTAACCAGGTCGTCAAACATTTACCCTGACTGCTGGTAACTAGATAAACCAAGTCTTCAACTTAAGTCTTAAGCACGAGCAAGTTATCTTTGAAAGTCATGCATCCAACCAACCCCGAATTCAAGATAGAATAAGATCACACCTTTGAGAAAGTCCACTTCAATCCTCAAATAAGTGATACTTGATCAACTCCGTAGTCACCATTAGATTCCTAACAAGTAATTGTTTGTTCACTCACATGTTCACACTTCTCCCCCTCAAAAATTGCATATGAGAATGCCATTTTTGATTGAACAAGTGTATATGAGGTTGATTCACTGTTCACACTTCTCCCCCTCAAAAATTGCATATGAGAATGCCATTTTTGATTGAGTGGATAAACATCCAATCAGATGGAAGTAGATCCACTTGATGTCATCCGAGCATGGAGCAAGTATGAAGAATAGCCAGAAACAAGGAGAGTCGTATGACCATTTCACAAATCTCAATCACCATGTAGTTTATTCACCCTTCCCCCCCTCAAAAATTGCATATGACGACTGATGAGTGTCTAAATACTCATCATTTATGTCACATTTAGACTACAAAAACATTTAAAAACATGCAGATATGCTTCAAAATACAGAAAATATCATTTGGTTGTGTTTTTATGTGTTTCATGTGCAAAAGGATTAAAAACAGTTAAAAAACGAACATAGTTTGCATAATTGTCAATTTCAGTCCTTTAACTTTTAGAAATTGGCAAAAATAGTCCCTGGTGTTAAAAATATCATTCAAGGTCCCTAAGCTATTTAACTTTTACAATATTGGTCCTTGGATGAAAGTTTTAAAGAAATGGCAGTTTTGGTCCTTCAAGTTTCAAAAATGGCAAAACAAGTCCCCCGGTTTTCAAAAAATGGAAAATTATCTTTTATGGTCCTTGTACTATTGAAACTTGGCAAGAATGACCCTTGGAAATAGTTTTGGATTTTGGCAGCATTGGTCCTTTGATTTTCATGAAACTACAACTTTGGTCCCTAAGGTTTTAACCAAATCCAATTTCTATCCTAAAATAACTAAACCCAGCAATAATTAAACCCAACCCATCATTAACCCTTAACCCAGCCCAATCCCAATAAAAACCTTGACCCGACCCACTTTTCCCTTAGTTAAATATCGGGGTCAAACAACACACCCAAAGTCAAAATTTTCTTCTTCTTCAATACCACTTGCCGCCTAAACCATACCACCCCCCACCTCACCTGCAATACCACCACACCTCACCCTTCCACCTATCCCACTCCACCTAACAATACAAAAAACATTAAATGCTTCCCTTCCCCCCACAAGTTATCAGTCCAAGTGGTTTTACCCACTCACTCCAGTTTTCCCGCGAAAAAGTGAAATGGACGATTATTATTGATTCTAGCAAAAGGAGTGGTGGGATTTGATCAGAAGAAAGAGAAGAGTATTTTGGGAATGCTATAAAAAGAAATGAAGAACCACAGAAGATAGTGTCCTTGTTTTTTAGACCATTTCGTAGTGTAATAAGTTCGAATTTAAGTTTTATGTAAAAACCTTTCTGGGTTTTGTTAATTCTCAATTGTTCAAGTTAAAATAGTTATAATTTTAGTGTTTCATAAATTAATTCCATGTTTCCAGGTTCAACTGTTTTTACCGCCAATTTTGTTCTTCCCAGTTTCTTGTGATTTAAGTTGAATTATCTGTTCAAATAAGCTTCTATGAACTTATTAAAGCTTATTTAAGTGTTTTAGAGGTTTCTCTGAGTTAATTGCTAAAGGTCAACAAAAAGTCAAAAAAGTCAACATCCACTGTAGCATAGC
Organism: Artemisia tridentata subsp. tridentata; assembly: GCA_021014915.2. NCBI lineage: Eukaryota > Viridiplantae > Streptophyta > Magnoliopsida > Asterales > Asteraceae > Artemisia > Artemisia tridentata. The sequence goes on along the minus strand of CP139504.1, from coordinate 161,432,991 downwards.
TTATTTGAGCTTATTTCACTTTTTCTGTGTCCTTCACTATATTGGGAGTTAGTGAAAGTTGTCTTTCTAGTCAGTATTAATTAAATCTCATTTTCACTTAAAAAAAAAAACCAAAAAAATCAGTCAATAGGTCCAATTTTAGCAACAGCTTATTTAAAGCTTATTGTAATTTGAAAAGTGTTTTTCTCAGCTTATTGAAGTTAGTTATATATTAATTAGTCAGAATCATAAGCTATTTTTGTGCTTTTTAGTTTTAAATTTCAAATTAGTCAAGTAAAGGGGTGTTTGGTTTTATCAGTCAAATAGGGTCAAAATGGGTTAAGAAGGCACTACACTGTTCATGTGCATTAGTGTCACATTTGATTGAGCTTATTACAGCTTGCAAAAGATGTTTTCAGCTTAACATTGTCTGTTTTAAAGCTTTCACAGGTTTGGATCCAAATAGTGCAGGTACTAGCAAGTGAACTGTCAAAACAAGCTCCAATAAGCTCAGGCTTATTTTGGAGTCTTTTTGCATCTTTTCAGGTTCTTAATATTCCTTTCTCAGTTTACACTAGAATCCCATTGGTCTTGTTTTAGAAACAACCCATATCAGTCTTTTTAGCCTGTTAGCATACTGCACATTATTTTGCATTTTCAGCAATTTCCTTCATCAGTTTTGAGCTAGCTTAAGTAGTTGTTAAATTTTGATTTTTGTTTTTATAGTAGTTTATAGTATGGTCTTAATCTGTTTTGGCTTTTTACTGCATGTTCAGCTTCTTTACACGCTTATTTTTGGCTCCAAAGTTTCCATAACTGAGTAACTTACACTGAGTCATCAGTGTAAGTTTGCTACATTCATAAGCTCATTTTAAGCTTCTCAGTGGGTCCCACTCAGAGCTTATTGGCTTTTTGGATAGCCAAGCTAACAAGCTTGTTGGGTTAGTGCTCATTTTGAGCTTGGGAGCTTTTGCCCCTAGCTTAATCAGGCCTTATATAACCTTGCAGGGCTGTTTGGTCATTGTGGGATTTGGATTTGCTTATTTCCCATTTGAAGCTTATTCAGTGTACTTTCTTGTTTGTTTTAGCTTATTCTAAGTTCATCTCATTTGGTCATAGCTTAAAGTACCTTTGGTTCCCTCTGTGAAGCTTATTTCAAGCTTATTCAAAGCTTAAATTCTTAATTTCAAGCCAAAAGCTTGACTGTTAAGCTCATAAGCTTCCAAACTGCTTATTTTTAAGTTTTAATAATTTTGTCTTCATTAAAGTTTGTTACTATCAGTATATTAATAGATTTGTAAAAGAAAAATCAAGAAAATCAAAACATAAAAATAAGTGATAGCTTCTATTTAAGCCATTTGGCTTATTTTCAGCTTTTTCATTAAGCACTTTTCATTTTTATATTTTTCTTAGGTTCCTGTACTTATTTAATATTTATAGAAAAATTTTCAGATTTTTATTTGTTTATTTAGTATTTACTATAATTTAAAATAGTTTAAGTAATTATTAAATAATAATTAATTAATAATAATTAGATAAAAAGTGTAATAAATATATTTTCGGTTTTAAAATAAGTTTTATAATATTTTAGATTTTTCTAAGTCATAACTTCACTTTTCTAGCTTTATTTCATATTTTCTTATATTTTAGGGTATTATTAAATAGTAAAAAAATAGTTTTTAATTAATAATAATTAAATATATAGTCATAAAAATAATTTTAATTTTCCAATAATTTTCTTTTATTATTAGGATTCTAAAAATATAATTTTCACATCCGTGGGATTTATATTGGACAGAATTTACGTTTTATTTCGTACATTTACGTAAATTTGAATTAAACGTACGTTTTTAAGTTTTGAACGTTTCTAAGTATTTTGCTTTCACGTACTTGTTTTTATAGCTTGTTTAAGCTATTTCCATTTATATTTCCTTAGTTTAAATCACTCACAACCTTTTCCTGTTCAATTTCACCCGATCACAAATTCGTTTTATTTCAGTTTACACACCTCGTTGGGACTTAACGACCCGGGGATACACTAACTCCTTGGATAATTGCATTGTGCCCTAGATTGTTTGACTCTTGTTGACCATTTACTTGGTCAATATTAGTTGACCGTTTGGGGCCGATCAAATTTTGGCGCCGCTGCCGGGGAGGTGTGCTGCGTAAAAACGAATTTGAAGTATCTGTGATTGTTGAATATACACCCATTGTATATTTACCATCTTTGTTCATATTTTCTTATTTTCATATAAAACCAAAATAATCGTGAAGTTAATTCGTTTGACTAAACGATTACTAAAAATATTTTTATTCAAGTTTTCAACAAACACAAAAAACCCAAAAATATTCATCTTTATCCTCTTACCCTTTTTTGATTCTTTATCCCTTTACCCTCTATCCATTTGATTCTAAACTTCTTATACCTTTCTTCTATGGCGTCTCTTGGCTACAAATGTTTTGATTGTAAAAGCCCGTTGATTGACAGCCTTCATTATTCTAAGTGTAAGTGTGAGCGGTGTGGAAATCATGCACCAAAAGGATCATGTTATTGGTGTGAAGTAGACCTCGAAAGGGAGCTTAATTCCATCAATGATTCTAAAAGTCATTCCGAATACCCTTCACAGCCCGAGATACGTGCTATTAATGACAAACCGTCGGGAATCGATCCTAACCTTTCAGGATTTACGGTTAAAAGTTTGTCAAGCAAACGTACAAAGCTTAGAACAACGACTAAAAAGAACGACTTGCCTAATCTTCACGTTTATCAAGAACAAGAACCAGAGGCCATAACGGAAGTGGTGGAAATTCCTAGCTCTCAGAGCACACCACTTGTCCCACCTCCGGATTTTATTCCTTGTGTAGGTTGTGGTGAGCCGCTTTTCGGTTTACCATGTCGTTGGTGTACATGTGAACAATGTGGTAATGATATTCGAGACGGAAGTTGCTTGTTTTGTGGTTCGAGGAATTCATTTTCTTATGATCCTAATCCGAACTCATTCAACGACTCTTCAAATTTTTCCAACTACCCATCACATTCATACGAGCAAGTATCATATTGTCCAAATCTCAATGATGCACCGTATCATAATACACCAAACTTTTCTTGTGAGTACTGTGGAGGTCCACATTTTAGCTCTGATTGTCAAACAAGGAATCCAATTCCTTGTAACAATTATGACTATTCGTGTCAAGACCAACCTCCACAGTACCAAACGTTTCAAGCAACTAACAAACTGAACAAGATTTTTTTCTAAAGACTCTAGAGTCGTTAAAAGAAATGAATGAGGAGTTGGCTAATATACCATTTCATAATGCACCAAGTTCTTCTTGTGCATATTGTGGGGGTCCTCATGATGATAATCAATGTCAACCTTTTGGTTTTGAAACATCCACACCCCCACAATTTCCACTCATTCCATATTCTCGTGGGAAAGCTATGGCAGAATCATTTGCCATAGACAATCCTCAGGAAAAGAGTATGGAAGAATTACTTGCTGAGCAAAGAGCAACTAGCACACGTGCCAATTTCCGCAATGCTGCTCTTATCGATGACGATGATGACAGTGATGATGAAGATATCGTTGATATTCTTCAAAAAGATTCATCAAATTCATCAGTTGAGATTCCTTTCGTGGAAATACAGGGAGAAAAGAGCATGATGGAACTACTAGCAGAAGAACAAATGGAATTTGTAAAATCCATGTATGCTAGTCCTTTTCAACTCCCCGAGTCTGCTGTTATCACACCCGAAGTTCACACTAACTCTCTAAACATGGGGGATGAGCATCTTAACACTGTTCCTGAAAAGGAATCGGACGAATTCATAAAGTCTTGTGTTGAGAACCTTTTCCCAATCCCAAGTGAGCCACAGGGAACTTTTGATCAAATGTGTGATATCCCTCCTCCTCTTGATTTTTCAAAAGATCATATTGAGATGTTCTCCGATTCCGCTAATGACGATGCTTTATCATGTGGAGACATCATTTATATGGAGGAATTTCCTTCTGAGCCAGTCAGCTTAGAAAAAGAGAATGATGAAGAAATTGACACTGAAATCAAAGATGAAGCTCTTCGAGCAACATTATTGAATGTCAGTCTTCTCATTTCTAAAATCGAGGCTTTCAAAGAAAAACCCATTTCATCTCCTATCCCCATAAAGGATAGTGACATTTTTTCCGATGATTCTATTCCGGAAATGGAAGCCTTCTGTTTTGATCAGATGGGAGAGAAAATTAGTGGCAATACCACTTCTCATTCTCATAATTCTCTCCCCGATTATGAATCATTTACCTTTGAGGAGTTCTACAGTGAACTCACTCATATCATATCTCCGCCGGAGTATGATAACTTCTACTTTGATCTTGACAAAGATTATCTTTATGTCCTGGAGGGAAATATTCTCAACACTGAGAATTTGATTAATGTCAAAATTCCATCCCTCCCGCCCAGAATATGTCTTGATCAAATGAGCTTAAATGATGAGATTCATGATCCAAAAATCATGAATTCTCCTTCTGATGATGATGAGTTAGTCATGATTTTTATCATGACTTTCTTTCTTTTCTTCACCTACACGGTGACTTCTCCTGTTCTTCACTCCTTCGGGAATGAAGACACTATCTTTGATCCCGGCATTTTCATTTATCATTTGTGAGCCGGGTCTGTGTATATCTCATCGGTGTGGAACTTTCATGAAATTCAATGTTTTTCCAAACACATTGAATGAAAGTCCGATGGAGATGGTTTCTTCCACTTGCTTCCCCAAGAACCAATGAATGCGGGGTCGAGTCAAGCTAGTGACTCGGTGAACAAAAACATTAGCACAACATGGGTTTTCACCCATGTCTCTGACTTATTTCTCTTTTCTAACACCTAAGTGTGGGGGAGATGCCCCACATATTGTATATATGTACATTTCAAGTTTAAAAAAAAAAAAAGTATATAAAATAATGGCTATTAGTATTGCCTTTTCACGTTCTAAGTGTTGATTTAACAACCGGTACTTTGAATATTGAGGGCAATATTCAGTTCTAAGTGTGGGGGGGAATTCTAGCGAATTTGATCATATGTACCATCTAGTACCCCCATTTTTGGCCAAAATTTTAAAATTTTTTCTCACTTAGAACGCAATAAATGGTTATCAGTCCGCCATGTCTAACCCACATAAGGATTGGCTAATCCAAGAGCAAACGAGTCTTGGTAAAGATAAATCAAATCCGTTTATGGCTGACAATTTGCCAAAAATTGTATGGTATTCAACTCGCCATATCTTTTATAGTGAAGAGTTGGCTAGCCCGCAAGGTTATGGCTTGTGGTAAAGGCAGTGGAAAACCATAATTGGTAATCAGCTCACCAAAGATAATAGTTGTAATTTATCTAAGAGTTGGCTAGTCCAGAAGCAAACGGCTTTTGGTAAAGACAAATCAAAACCGTTGACAGCTGATGATTTGCTCAAAATCATTTGGTTATCATTGTACCAAAGTATCACATACTAAAACATTGGCTACTCCAGAAGTAATGGCTATCTGGTAAAGAGAAAAATCCATTAAATTTTCATAAAAGATTGCTAGGGACTAGCAATAGTTTAGTGTGGGGGATTGATGAGTGTCTAAATACTCATCATTTCTGTCACATTTAGACTACAAAAACATTTAAAAACATGCAGATATGCTTCAAAATACAGAAAATATCATTTGATTGTGTTTTTATGTGTTTCATGTGCAAAAGGATTAAAAACAGTTGAAAAACGAACATAGTTTGCATAATTGTCAATTTCAGTCCTTTAACTTTTAGAAATTGGCAAAAATAGTCCCTGGTGTTAAAAATATCATTCAAGGTCCCTAAGCTATTTAACTTTTACAATATTGGTCCTTGGATGAAAGTTTTAAAGAAATGGCAGTTTTGGTCCTTCAAGTTTCAAAAATGGCAAAACAAGTCCCTCGGTTTTCAAAAAATGGAAAATTATCTTTTATGGTCCTTGTACTATTGAAACTTGGCAAGAATGACCCTTGGAAATAGTTTTGGATTTTGGCAGCATTGGTCCTTTGATTTTCATGAAACTACAACTTTGGTCCCTAAGGTTTTAACCAAATCCAATTTCTATCCTAAAATAACCAAACCCAGCAATAATTAAACCCAACCCATCATTAACCCTTAACCCAGCCCAATCCCAATAAAAACCTTGACCCGGCCCACTTTTCCCTTAGTTAAATATCGGGGTCAAACAACACACCCAAAGTCAAATTTTTCTTCTTCTTCAATACCACATGCCGCCTAAACCATACCACCCCCCACCTCACCTGCAATACCACCACACCTCACCCTTCCACCTATCCCACTCCACCTAACAATACAAAAAACATTAAATGCTTCCCTTCCCCCCATAAGTTATCAGTCCAAGTGGTTTTACCCACTCACTCCAGTTTTCCCGCCAAAAAGTGAAATGGACGATTATTATTGATTCTAGCAAAAGGAGTGGTGGGATTTGATCAGAAGAAAGAGAAAAGTCTTTTGGGAATGCTATAAAAAGAAATGAAGACCCACAGAAGATAGTGTCCTTGTTTTTTAGACCATTTCGTAGTGTAATAAGTTCGAATTTAAGTTTTATGTAAAAACCTTTCTGGGTTTTGTTAATTCTCAATTGTTCAAGTTAAAATAGTTATAATTTTAGTGTTTCATAAATTAATTCCATGTTTCCAGGTTCAACTGTTTTTACCGCCAATTTTGTTCTTCCCAGTTTCTTGTGATTTAAGTTGAATTATCTGTTCAAATAAGCTTCTATGAACTTATTAAAGCTTATTTAAGTGTTTTAGAGGTTTCTCTGAGTTAATTGCTAAAGGTCAACAAAAAGTCAAAAAAGTCAACATCCACTGTAGCATAGCTTATTTGAGCTTATTTCACTTTTTCTGTGTCCTTCACTATATTGGGAGTTAGTGAAAGTTGTCTTTCTAGTCAGTATTAATTAAATCTCATTTTCACTTAAAAAAAAACCAAAAAAATCAGTCAATAGGTCCAATTTTAGCAACAGCTTATTTAAAGCTTATTGTAATTTGAAAAGTATTTTTCTCAGCTTATTGAAGTTAGTTATATATTAATTAGTCAGAATCATAAGTTATTTTTGTGCTTTTTAGTTTTAAATTTCAAATTAGTCAAGTAAAGGGGTGTTTGGTTTTATCAGTCAAATAGGTCAAAATGGGTTAAGAAGGCACTGCACTGTTCATGTGCATTAGTATCCCATTTGATTGAGCTTATTACAGCTTGCAAAAGATGTTTTCAGCTTAACATTGTCTGTTTTAAAGCTTTCACAGGTTTGGATCCAAATAGTGCAGGTACTAGCAAGTGAACTGTCAAAACAAGCTCCAATAAGCTCAGGCTTATTTTGGAGTCTTTTTGCATCTTTTCAGGTTCTTAATATTCCTTTATCAGTTTAAACTAGAATCCCATAGGTCTTGTTTTTAGAAACAACCCATATCAGTCTTTTTAGCCTGTTAGCATACTGCACATTATTTTGCATTTTCAGCAATTTCCTTCATCAGTTTTGAGCTAGCTTAAGTAGTTGTTAAATTTTGATTTTTGTTTTTATTAGTAGTTTATAGTATGGTCTTAATCTGTTTTGGCTTTTTACTGCATGTTCAGCTTATTTACATGCTTATTTTTGGCTCCAAAGTTTCCATAACTGAGTAACTTACACTGAGTCATCAGTGTAAGTTTGCTACATTCATAAGCTCATTTTAAGCTTCTCAGTGGGTCCCACTCAGAGCTTATTGGCTTTTTGGATAGCCAAGCTAACAAGCTTGTTGGGTCAGTGCTCATTTTGAGCTTGGGAGCTTTTGCCCCTAGCTTAATCAGGCCTTATATAACCTTGCAGGGCTGTTTGGTCATTGTGGGATTTGGATTTGCTTATTTCCCATTTGAAGCTTATTCAGTGTACTTTCTTGTTTGTTTTAGCTTATTCTAAGTTCATCTCATTTGGTCATAGCTTAAAGTACCTTTGGTTCCCTCTGTGAAGCTTATTTCAAGCTTATTCAAAGCTTAAATTCTTAATTTCAAGCCAAAAGCTTGACTGTTAAGCTCATAAGCTTCCAAACTGCTTATTTTTAAGTTTTAATAATTTTGTCTTCATTAAAGTTTGTTACTATCAATATATTAATAGATTTGTAAAAGAAAAATCAAGAAAATCAAAACATAAAAATAAGTGATAGCTTCTATTTAAGCCATTTGGCTTATTTTCAGCTTTTTCATTAAGCAATTTTCATTTTTATATTTTTCTTAGGTTCATGTACTTATTTAATATTTATAGAAAAAGTTTCAGATTTTTATTTGTTTATTTAGTATTTACTATAATTTAAAATAGTTTAAGTAATTATTAAATAATAGTTAATTAATAATAATTAGATAAAAAGTGTAATAAATATTTTTTTGGTTTTAAAATAAGTTTTATAATATTTTAGATTTTTCTAAGTCATAACTTCACTTTTCTAGCTTTATTTCATATTTTCTTATATTTTAGGGTATTATTAAATAGTAAAAAAATAGTTTTTAATTAATAATAATTAAATATATAGTCATAAAAATAATTTTAATTTTACAATAATTTTCTTTTATTATTAGGATTCTAAAAATATAATTTTCACATCCGTGGGATTTATATTGGACAGAATTCACGTTTTATTTCGTACATTTACGTAAATTTGAATTAAACGTACGTTTTTAAGTTTTAAACGTTTCTAAGTATTTTGCTTTCACGTACTTGTGTTTATAGCTTGTTTAAGCTATTTCCTTTTATATTTCCTTAGTTTAAATCACTCACAACCTTTTCCTGTTCAATTTCACCCGATCACAAATTCGTTTTATTTCAGTTTACACACCTCGTTGGGACTTAACGACCCGGGGATACACTAACTCCTTGGATAATTGCATTGTGCCCTAGATTGTTTGACTCTTGTTGACCATTTACTTGGTCAATATTAGTTGACCATTTGGGGCCGATCAACGACCAACTGCCATTTTTGATAGACCAGGTGAATAAGAATATACTCCAATGTACTTTTATCCCCTTGATGACTGAATGAGCATAAGAAGAGCATGAAGCTTGATGAGAATGGTCATAAATAAGAAGATTTCTCTTCTTCCGAAGATAAAGCGCACTCAAGCGTACACTTTTCTTTTCTTTAATGAACGGGGCCTGAAGAGATGTCAGCAGACGCCATCATGTTGACATTGAGGACCGAGGCTTGAACTGATGTGTTCAAACGTCATAGTCGATGAAGAACGAGGCCTGAACTAATGTGAACAGACGTCATAGTCGTTGAAGAACGAGGACTGAACTGATTTGAACAGACATCATATTGTCATTTCCCCTCATATGTTGTGAGCAGCCTGAGTCCAAATGTCAAAGGACAATCCGTACGACCTGCATTTGAAAACAGACAAAAATAGAGAGTTTGGAGTGTCGGATCCCCAATTTAAGTTGGGGTCCAGTTGGTTAGTGGGAACAGAAGCATCATTCGCCCGAGTCTCAGTAGGAGTTGGAATGCTAGTGGAAGTAGACCTAATTAAAGGGCACTGTTCTCCTACAGGAAATTTCCTTCCAGTTGGCTTCCATTGACGTACATGCACTACTTTAGACTTAGTTATCCTAGTTAAAGGGCACTGTTCTCCTAAAGTGAATTTCCTTCCAGTGGGCTTCCATTGGTAACCAACATTAGCAAACATATTTCCTGTTGCTTTCCAAGTTTGCTTAATTTCTCTAGCTCTCCAAACTTTCTTAACTGGGGGTTTGTTGGACAACTTCAGAAATTTCTCAACACATTTATCATGATTACGCGAAATTAAGCATTCATTACATGTTTTGCAAAGTGAATTAGGGTTTGAATTATGATTCTTTTTGCTCAATTCTGACTTATTGTTCCTCATGTGGTCTTCTACTTTCTTCTTAGGAACACTTTTAGCAGGTGAAGTCCTTGAATTCTTTATGTTTATCCTAGGTTTTGACTTGCTAGCTTTAGTGTCACTATTAACTCCTGTAGAGGAACTGATGGGAATCTTAGTCTTTTTCATTTCTGATTGCTGAACATGTTTTGATGTGCTGGGATCTGAAGTTTCCAAGGGTACCTCAAAGGTTACATGCTTGTTCTTGGGCATCATGGAGGATGCAACAAATCTATCTCTTTTGTTATCAACCTTAGGCCTCGTGCCAATGACATATTCTAGGAATTCTTGTGACCTTTTTAGTGAGGAAGCAGGCATCCACAAGTGCTTTGTCAAGTGGTTTTTCTATTCTATCCTCCTCTACGACCTCACGGAGTGCATCAAGACTATCCTTAAGGTGATTGAGATATATTTGATGGACAGGCCTATTATTCCTAAGGGGAGGTGGAATAGGCACAACATCAACGTCATACTTTCTAACAGCAGAAACCTTTGGTGCAACACAATCACAAGTGATAATTGACATTTTCCCTTTCACTTGAGTCTTCAGATTCTCAATTTCATTTAACAAAGAAGTTATCTTTTCATTGTGATTATTTCGTGTGACTTTGATTGAATCATATAACTCTTTGTAATGTTTTTTGATCTTTGAATTTTCAGCTCGAAAGCACTCATTTTCATAGTGTACTTTGTTAAAGGTGTCTTGATATTGAAAATTCTGAGAATCTGAAGACGATGGTTTATGGGAGCCATATGCTTCACTCTTATTAGCTTTTAACTGGGCAATTTGAGCCCTCAATTGTTGAATCGTGTTGGTGTGAGCTTGAATTTTTTCATCACGTTTGCATAATTCAAAATACGTATCAAACTCAGAGCATCCACAGATGTCTTGACATTTGATAGTTTACATTTTTCTTCTAAGTGTTGATATTTTAATTGTAAATTAAGATACTCAACCTCTAGTTTTGAAAAACGTTTAACCATGTTATCATGGTCATCATTTTGAATTTGATCAAGCAATTTCAAATTCTCCCCCTCAAGCTCAACAACACGATTCTGGGTAACATTCAAAGCAATAGAATACTTATGAAATTGACAAGCAGATAATGCAGAATCAGTAGCAGTATAAAATACATCTTGTGCAATACATCTAGCAATCAAATTCTCATTTGTGATGAGAATGTTCTTTCTTTCAATCTCACGAGTCTTAAGTTCTATCACATTTTGAGTTACCTCATTTTCCATATCTTTAAACACTGCCTTCATTTCATTTACTTCTGTTTTAAGAGTATTTTGCATCCCTTCAAAATGTTCTTTGAATAGTTTAAAGAATGGCATGACCTCAGTTAAGTAACACCTTTTTGCATGTTCAAAACACCTTTCTCCCTCAGTTATTCCTGTTGGTGTAATTCTCTTCTTACATGTTTTATCAAAATCAACAAATAGTTGACAAAGTACATATATGCTAATTAAGGTTTTACATTCTGTGGGAAGAGTTAAAGGAACCAAATGTCTAGGTGTATTGGGAGGATACACCGTCGCAGCAGCAATTTTCCTAAGGGATGGGGTTTTCGCTTCAAGCTCATCAGCTTTTCTCATTTCTATATCAAGCTTCCAAAAGATTTGTTCAGGCGTTAACTTCTTTTGAGGTGCAAACATAGTCAAGCAATTCTCCTCATAATAATCATGGGGTTTGACTATTACTCGCTTGTCTATGCATATGGGATCTTTCATTTTCTCATTCATTCTTTCTCTATTTCTCACTTCTATTTCATTACTCTCTTTCAAAGATAAAACCTCAGGTGGGGCATGACTAGGCATAAGCATCACATTGGCATCATATAAGGCAGGTTGGGCTACTTTAGCAATCCTAAGGAGAGCTAATTTAGGTTCACCTACATTACTTTCACTATGCTTATCACTCAGCTTTCTGTGCTTCTGAATCATTTGAGCAGTCTGTCTGGTTTGATCTTGTGTGTACAACTTATCTTCAAGTTTATTCTATAATGTTTTGAGTCTAGAGAAATCATCTAAGATTTTAGATTCTTTTTCTTTGAATTCTAGCTTAAGCCTATTCACACAATTCTGTACTTCCTGTTTTTGTTTAACAGACATATCTAGTTGGCTTTTCAAAGAATTCAACTCTTGTTTTAATATTTCTTCTCTCACTCTAGAGTCTTTTATAAGTGTACGCAACTGACCTTCCATTTTCTGCTCACGTTCAGTTAGTTCAAACTTAGCACGCTGTTCTTACATAGCTACTTGTTCCTTATAGATGTTTAGTCTAGTGATCAAATTATCATTAGGAGCAAGTACAGTGTTTTCATGCCACTCATATGCATTATCAACGTTACATGTATTTTCTAAGGCACACACGTTATTAACAACACAAGCATTATTATCAACAGAAGATTCTCCATCTTGTATATCAGGCACATTGTTGTGAGTCAAATATTGTTCATATGGAATCATATCACTATTTTCCATGTCAACATTATTTGAGTCAGAAACATCTCCCTGTTGTACTTCGTTGGGAATCTTTTGTTCATCAACTACTTCATATGTGTCATAAAGTTTTAGTACCTCAGAAATCACAGATGCATTTGAAGAACCAGCTTGTCGAGGTGATGAAGCCAAGGATGACAAGTTAGCCATGAAGACTGTTTGAGCCGTTGGTTCATCATCCACATCAGAGTCAAATGCATCACCATCATCAGCTTTGAAGATGTTGGGATCGTTGAGTGCTAGATCCTGAACTGGTTGCTCATCCACATCTTCATCAAAAGTATTTCCCCCATCACCAGCCAAAAACAACAATTCTTCCTCATCCAATACAGCTCCATTCTCTTGAGCCTGCATCAACAGTATCTTATCCTTGAAGTAATCTGAGTTCTGAGGACGTTTCAGTTGATTGCAATTCCTGGCAATGTGTCCCAGTCCTCCACATTTATAACACTTGAGCTGTTTCCCCTGCCCCTGATTGGCATTCCCCGCTCTGTTCTGCACATTACCTCGACCCATGTTTCTTCCTGCTCTCCCTTGCACATTCTGAACCACAATTTTCCCATCCTCCACCATTGCTAGATTGCGTGGGTTGGATGAGTTTCTTAACTGATTGTTGGTCTGAGGGAGAGATGCTTTAAATTGTTGAACCAGTAATGATACTTGGTTGGTGAGGTTATCAATCATTTTGTCGGTCTGAGAATAGCCTGAGTCGAGTTGTGAGCTCATAGCAGAATATGGTAAGTGAAGTTGATGATAACCTTGGTTAGGTGATGATTGGGTGTTTGGTAGAGCACTTGCCATAAATGCCAGTGGGTCATTAGGAGTTGAAGGATTGAGCTTTTCTCTCAGCACCGATCGTAGGCAGCATGCTTCTCATGTTGTTGTAGGTAGGCATACAACTGTTCATAGTTAGTGTCTCTCAGACCTTTGTTGAGTTTGACAGCAGTAACAAATCTGTCCCATTCTGGAGTCATGTTGTTCACAAACTTTGAGTTAAGTTGGATGTTGGGCATAGTCATTCTTATCATCCTCATGTCATTCACCAACTTATGGAATCTCACATAGTAATCTGTGACATTCTCTCCTGGGTTCATTTTGAAGTGTTCAAACACATCATACAATTGTGATTCACGGTCTTCTTTTGTGAGTTCTGACCCAGCTAGCAACATCTTTACATTGTCCCACACTGCTTTAGCTTCAGTGTTGAAATTGATGAGTTTGTAGACATCCTTTGGCAAACCTTGAATAACAATGTTTGAGGCCCTAATGTCAGCATCATACCTCTTCTTTTCCTCCTCATTAAGGTCATTGTAAGTGCGTGGTCTGTCAATTCCAAAGGTGACTGTGCCATCTTCACCAGTAGCAACAGCATCTCTGGTGGTACCCATCTGAAATGGTCCTTCATCAATGGACTTAAGGATGTTTGCTCCATTCTCTTTTCCCAAGCAGTAAAGCCAAATTCGTTGTGCCCACGACTCATAGACCGTCATATCTAGCATAGGTGGACGGGTATCGGACCCTGCTGCTTGAATATCATCTGATGCGGTGCTTGTCATGGTGGCCATAATGAATACGGGATTTTACAGATCTTGTGATTTAATAGAGAAACCGAATCTTTCGCGGGACTTTCTAAAATCACCAAGAAACAAACCGTAAACTAAGAGTAACTTGCAAATTAGAATTTTAAGTCTTAACTCAAGAGAACTCAAATCTCAATTGATCAAATCGCAAAGTGTCAAGACACAGCTTGTCAAATCGCAACAAGACAAATCGCAAGTTTATCAAATCGCAATAAATCAAATCACAAGTATTAGCTTGCAACGTCAAATCGCAATAGATCAACTCGCAAGCTTATCAAATCGCAATAAGTCAAGTAACAGCTTGTCAAATCGCATATAATCAAATCGCAATTTGGGAACTATGAGACAAAACGAAATGTTCAATTCGCAAGTGCTCAAGTCGCAACTCACTATTACAAATCGCAACAGACAAATCACAACCCTGAGGATACAAACTGCAACATTCAAATCACAACCCTGTGGATACAAACCGCAACAGACAAGTCGCAAGCCTAACAAGTCGCTACCCTGACATACAAGTCGCAAGTCTAACAAGTCGCTACCCTGACAGGCACAAGTCGCAACCCACAAATCGCAAGTCACAAGAAAACAGAACTGTCACTATCTTGGTCAAAACACAACACACTAAACGCCAGACACGTCGCTTTCTTAGCGGTTTTTCGTCTTTTGCCAAATCCGGTAATGGGCCAAATCGCAACTTCGAGACACCACAAATCGCTACTTTCACTTACCCAACAATACACAAATCGCTACTATGAAACCTTCACAGAGGGATAAAACGCTACGAAGAACACCTTTATACTAACCCTCGAATCTGCCAAAAACTACCACACAAAGCCTGAAACTATGATTCCAAACACCAAACACTACTTCTATACTATCCCCAAGCTAGAAAGTACAAGATCTAACACCTTCTATCAACTAAACAAAGCACAAAATAGATTTTCAAGAAACTAACTATTCGAACCAAAAGTACCCCAAATCTAAACAAATCCGTGAATATAACCATACATGAACCTAACCATGGCTCTTGATACCAATTGTAGTATATTCACAAGCAAATAAACACACGTTTGGGACTAAAATATGGATCGAATGGGTTAGTTTAGAGAGAGAAAGAGATGGGAACCTTGTAGTGAGCGAAACTAGAGAAATATTAGATTAGTTATCAAATGAGGTCCAACCCTCTCCCTAGGTGGAGAGGGGTATATATACTATTACATATTATGCCCCGAGTGGGCTGTGGAGTGAGCTAACAGAGGGTAAAGACCCGACCCACTCCACAAGTACTATAATAACTAATCTACTACTAATAATATTACTAATCCTACGAGCTATTAAGTGCTTAATAAGTTCTCGGGGTGACCGAGTCTTCAACTGAATATTTATATTCCTAACACTTGGGATAACGAGGTTAAGAGTTAATAGTTTGGTGTTGTTGGCAATGTGAACGACATTATCTTAATGGTAGTTTTTGTATTAGAGCGTAAAGTAGGTGTCTAAATGGTTAATGGTCGGAATGATCTCCTATCAGCTTGAAACCATTATTTTACAACATCAAAGGCTGTTACAGTATATACATGTTAGAGTATGTCGCTTTTGAGTGTATTTGAGAATATCCATTTTAGAGTATGCCTCAATAAATGTTGTGAATGCTATCACGTTCTTACATCTTGCTATATGTTTACTGAAGTTTAAGTAAATCAGTATGCTTCTTCCTCTTTGTTAGTAGAGCACTATATGTTCTTCATGGCATGAAATATGAATTAAATAATGACAAATTAGTATTAAAAGTGGATCAAAATATGAACTACGTAATAAGCAACTTTTTCCATGATTGGTTATGAAAACAGTTTACACTTTTAAAACAAATTTAAGAAATAAGCAACTATTTGAGTGTTTGGAAGTTGTTATTTTAAGACTTGACAAGATAAATTTACGAGAATTGGATAAGCAGTTTTAATTAGCATCTCTTAAACTGTTTATAACCATAGTATTTATATCAGGTTTGGAATTGTTAGTGCAAATATTACGATATTTAAACTAAACGGTTTCTTCGGTTTTAATAATGACAAACATGTAACTTGTAATACATAACGTAAAATGTGCAAGTTACTTGTAAACACAAAACATCAATGCATATTTACATCAACACCTCCCGACGTCTCAAGTATGCTTCAACGAAGTCGTAGATTTCCATCCTGACATAAATCACTCAAGGTATGGACAAACAAATCTACTACTTGACAAATGATCAAAGGATTTTATTTTTCTAAACTGTCACATTTTTAATGTGACAAAACATTTTTTCAAAAATATATTTTACAAATTATTTTTGAATTAAAAAGAAATGTTTTATTTTGAAAAATAAATTTGAAAACTCCCAACAGTCATTTTCCCCCCCAAAACAGCTCCAACTTCCCCAAATAAACCTTCCCCACTAGAGACAAACGAAGGAGCGTCTACGACACCATTAAATAGGTACGGCTCCATTAAATTTAACGGAGCCGTTGGGTATTTAGTGGAGCCGTGGGTCTGTAACGGTCAGATTTTCCTTTGCCTATAAATAGTGGACCATTCCACACTTCCAACTTGATTTTCCAGTGAGTTTTTATCTGGTATAGTCCACCTCACTTAAAACACTTTCCTTGATCATTTGGAGAGTCTTAGGTTGTTTAAGAGTGATCCAATCTTCCACTCAAGTGATCCTCTTCATTCCTCTTGATTAGCAAGAGAAGAACACAAAGTATCCAAGTAGATACAAAGTGTTGTCATCCCTCTTGATTAGCAAGAGAAGAACACAAAGTATCCAAGTAGATACAAAGTGTTGTCATCCCTCTTGATTAGCAAAAGAAGAACTCAAGGTATCCAAGAAGATACAAGAGTTGCAGTTGTTAGGTCTTGTAACATTTGTTACACTCTTGATTGTATCATAGCATACATCAAGATTATTTTTTCTTTTGTGAGAGAGAGTGAGTCAAGATCATTGTGATCTTAAGAGATAGTGAAGATCTCTTGAAGCCATTGGGCTTGTGTGATTGATCATGTGGATCAAGGGTAGATCGGGTAGATCGTGGTAGATTGGTGCTAGCTAAGATTAGCACTCGACATCTAGCTTAGTGTCGGAAATAGGATAAGCGACGTGCAAGGTGTAGATCGGGTAGATCATGGTAGATTGGTGCTAGCTAAGATTAGCACTCGACATCTAGCTTAGTGTCGGAAATAGGATAAGCGACGTGTAAGGTGTAGATCGGGTAGATCGTGGTAGATTGGTGCTAGCTAAGATTAGCACTCGACATCTAGCTTAGTGTCGGAAAACAAGTTAAGCGACGTGTACGGTTTTCTCCGCCTGAAGGGAGTTTGTTGATTAGTGAAGTAACTCTCGAGTTGGGTACTCGGGGAGTGGAGTAGGGCGAAGAGGAGCTTCGTGACCGAACCACTATAAATCACCGTGTCCGGTTTGCGCCTTCTAACTTATCTCTTTCTTTCATTTTATTCTTTATCGCTTTATGTT
Organism: Artemisia tridentata subsp. tridentata; assembly: GCA_021014915.2. Classification (NCBI taxonomy): domain Eukaryota; kingdom Viridiplantae; phylum Streptophyta; class Magnoliopsida; order Asterales; family Asteraceae; genus Artemisia; species Artemisia tridentata. The sequence goes on along the minus strand of CP139504.1, from coordinate 161,415,480 downwards.
TATATTTGCATTGTGTTTATGCTTGTGTGGCTAGTTGCTTATGTTATGTATGTGTCACGGTTAATTGTGCTTGTGTTGTAGTTTAATTTATTCATCCCTAGATGATATATGATCATTGTTGACACTTTTCATATTACGTCACACTTGATCGGGTGTTTGATACAAAAAGTTTTAAGTTTTTAAATGGAAACGTATTCACCCCCCCTCTACGGTTTCCACAATTGGTACCAGAGCCACGTCGCTCAAATTTTTAAAACAAATGGTTTTCAAAATTGAGTACGATCCATGTATCAAATTACCCATGAAGGTGATAAAAATATGAAAAGTATTTAGTTGCTTAATACTTACAAGTTTTGTTGTTAAGTATATTTTGTCATACTAGCTTGAAGGTTTTCTTAAACCACTAAAAGAACAGTGTCTTTAAGTGTCCGGTCATGTTTTCAGAACGAGTCATTAAGTCATGCAGTTCTGAATCAGAAAACAGACCACGGTACCACTATACATTGTACGGTACCGTTATATTTAATGGTACCATGGGTCATTTAACGGTGCCGTGCATCTGATTGTCTGTTTTTCATTTTTGGTTCATTTTCAAAAATCCATATAAAATCAACCATGAGTCTGTACGAGTCGTGTCGCCCATCATTTTGAACGATGTTGAGTCTAGTTTCATTTGAGAAACATTTTTATGAATTAGTTCTAAATGAAAGTATGTTAAAGTCCTTGATTTTCAACTAAAGGTCTTCTGGTCATGTAGTTTGCGTAAATTTTTGGTCAAACTGAAAAAAGGGCGATTCAACTTTTAAACCTTGACATGTTTTCAAAGTGCTCAGCAAAAATATTTGAAATAGGGAGGAAACCAATTCATTGTCAAATAAAATCAAGCTTAGTATACATTGTTATACCTAATACATAAAATGACGATAAGTATTTTTGTGTGTTAAATTGCTATTTGCTTATTATAGTTTTTCGGTTTATGCATTTATAAGGCTCATGCTAAAGCACTTGCACTATATTAAGTAATTAGTTTGCATTGCATATAGGCATCAACCATTTGTCTTGCATTTGTTGCAAGTTCTTAAAATGGTTTAGTAACTTTCTTAGGAATAGAAACTAAGTTGGTAGATCATGTGTGTCGAAAAATATTGTCTTACACAATTATTTTTCCAAAGGTTTAAGTGTAAAAAGTACATCAACCCAAAACACTAAACACTTAACACTTTCATCAAATTTGTAACATGATCTTTCAAACATTACATCATTTTGTCTTGTTGACCATGGGTTGTTTAAACAAGATAAAAGGTCATTTTAATACATCAGTACTTAAGTAAAGGAAAATGTATTAAACTTGCATTGATCTAACACACATACAAAATGTTTTAAACATTTAATATTTTACGTATGTTGTATAAAAATAGTTAAGACAATTATTTTTATACCAATGAGGTGTCCAAAAACTAAGAATATTATACTTAATAATATAAATAGTTTTTCTCAAATAAAAATAAATGACAATATCAAAAGTAGTAACTTAATATGTCATTAACCTCACACATACAACTAGTGTTAGAATAAATGAAACACACTCCTAAAATTTTTATTTCTTTTTAAAAAGGAGTGATTGTGAGGGTCAAGAAAGATCTCGAGTACATATCAATTCATTATTCAAATTATGATTGATATCATTATCGAATCTAATTGACAAGTTTTTGAGTGTGGACATGAAATTGGAGTCATTATTTGTCCAGCTTCAAGATAACATCAAAACTATGATAAAACATATTATCTTGAATCTACATACTCAATCACACTCGATTGTTATGAAAATAATGACGTCCTCTCAAGACGAAAATAATATGCATCGGATCATAACTCACACTTGTGTTGAAGATGCCATATTGAGTCTTGTTGTCCAATAGTTGTGTTCCAAACATTAAACTAATATGTTTAAAAGATGTATAAATTACACAACTAAGTAGGAGTGACAACTTGGATGTTTCATCCGAAATATAATTTACATTGCAATGTAATTAGTAAATGTGTCATTTCTGAAAACCCAAACAAGAGCAAACAAACAACATATGTAAACTTTGCTCATGAACGACTCAACACTCAATGTCACATGTCTAGTAAAAGTGTCACACATAATATGTTATTAACTATTATGTAAGTCATCAATCTTTGAGAATATCACATGTATTTCTCTTATCAAAAGATTGACAAAGGATAACTTATATCCCATGCATCTTATTTTCTTTGTGACATGAATGGTTATGTTACAAGAGAATACATTGCATCCTGTTAACAAATGTAGGATATTAGAGTTGAATAATAACCTAATATGTCATGTGTCATTGCATAAACAAGTAAAATTAGTCATACACTAAAATACTTGTTTCACATAGCATTCATAAGAGTGATAAGTTTCCTCTTAGAAAAGCATACTTGTTGAAATAAACAGTATGTCTCATTTTAAATAAAATGCTCACAAGATCTATTGAGGTAAGTAACCTTTATTAGATTCTCACTCAAGATATGCAAAGGATCATTCTTGAAACACACACGATGTAGTAGATTCTACATTGTATCACGTTAGAGTATCTCTTGGTTCTAGGAAACCAAATCATGTTAAAATAACATGTAACAACTCAACAAGAAAAGATGTTGTCCAAGAGATCATAAAATACACCATCTCCTTCAAATAACCTCTAAATCTCAAACACGAAATTAAAATATTTCGCTTGCCTTTGTTAGGAGTTGTGTAAGACATGTCATTTTCTTAATCAACCTTCAAAGTATGGTTAGTTGAGTCATTTTAGGTCATGTATTAGCGAAATAAGCTAATATCATCTTTGCTACACTTCAATAGGCAAATATTGGAATTTGAAATTTTCTAATATGAGAATGACTACTGGAGAACCTATCGCACTAGAAATTCAATTTGACCTAACGGTTTGTAGGTCACATATAAATCTCAAACACACACTCGTTAGGACAAATAAGCACACGATCTACTACTATATTAAGCTACGTATGAATAGATAAGTAATCTAATAAGCGAACTAGAGAATAAGAATAAGAAAAAGAATAAGAAGTGTGATCGGCTTTCAATTAATCAAACTTTACTTGGACAGAGCTTGCGCTATATTACATGAAAAACCAACAACTAGAATGAATCCCATGCCTTCTATTTATAGGCAATGGGAGGGGAATAATTCTAGGAATATTCCCTTGCATGTGATAAGAATGAACTAACTAATGTGACCGGTCCATAGACTACTAATGGACCGGTTCATAATCACAAACAATATAGTCCTTAAACTTGCAACATTACATTTAAATGAACAAGACTTGTAAATATTTGAAACGTGTTCCTAACAATCTCCCCCTAAGTCTTGATCATCAATGTTGCTCGACGTCTTCTTTGCTTCTTGGGCTTCTGACGTCTTTATAATCTTTGTTTCTTTGTTCTTGTTTAATGATGATATGTCATTGTCTCTATCTGCCAATCTCCAACGTCTTCTCATCTTCTCCATCATGCTCATATGTCTTAGACTTGTTTTCTGCAACTTGTTCTCACTTTTCAATCTTAAACCTTGAGAAAGGTTGATGTGCTTGAACTTTTGACTTTACTATATCATATGTTGAACTTTTGATGTTACTGAGTCTTTGAGAGAACATTTCTTCAAGATATGAACATGATGGAGTCTTGATGGTCGAACTCCAGCTCCTCAGCAGCAGCAGCACAGCAGCAACAACAGCACAGTACGAACCAACCGGTACTTACAGGCTCAGACTTGAGATCATCAACAGCATAGTGTGAAGACTTTCTCAAATCCTAACCCAGACCGTTCTGAACCGGATTCCCCCGAAAGGGATTACACGGACACACCGAAGTACACCCACGATTTAGTGAGTCGCTGGAGATCACCCCACGACTGTAGACCGTTTGGAGCAAACACTAAGCGTAACCCACAAGGAGTTACCGAAGTGACCTGCTGACAGAGTTGTTTGATGTTGCTCTGGCAGGATTTCCATTCAATCATTGATAATCACAATTGTGACTTCTCTCATGAATGTTCTTGGCAGATTGCTGAGATCTGCGAAGGACACTTTCTTAATTTTACATCCGCTGCCCATGATGTAGAACAGCAGAGTAATACTAAGTGTACCTAAGAGATCTTTTATGAATCTCATGGCTCTAGACTCAATCAGTGCACATATGTTTGGTCATCGGAGGCATGGAGCAGATTGCCTCCTTTTCAATATCAACACTCTCGTAATGAGAGGTCGATATATTATGAAGGGTTCTCCGTGTGAATGAAACAAATGTCTTTTAAGAGACACTTGAGTGGCTTAGAAGGTTTATTAGTGCGTCACTGGGTCCATGACGTCTTTAGTCTTCAATACCGGTGATGCTCATCAACCAGTAGATTATGAATTGAACCCGGTGTCTGCCCTAAGGTTGAACAAATGGAGGGCTATTTCTTTTCACCCTTTTCTTTACTTTTCTTTTTAATTCTTCAACCCCTTCTTTCTCCGTTCATTCATTTTCTCCTTTTGATATAGTACCTAGGACTTTCTAGTTCTAAACTATTGGTATTGTCCTTGGGTAGATCCCTCCGGCTCTGGCGGATCATAGGACGGTTTTCCCTAACCTTAGTCACCTTATAACTCCATGACTATCCTAATGATGCCATAAACCAAACCATTGAAAATCTCTCAAAGTGTCGATAATTGTAAAGACATTTTGTTGACACCTTGAGAGTTTGATGATTTTCAGAAATACTCCCCCTTAACATGTGCGCATAAGTATTAACTTTTGAAATTTGCACATGCCGGAAAGAGTTGGCACTTTTTGAATTGATTTACTTTCAATGAACCTGATCGTTGCGAGACACGCTTACATCACCAGTTAGACTGGATTGAAATTATTACCCGTCCAGATCAGATTCAAAGATTATCGCTCGAAATCGGTACATTCTACTCAGACACATCCTTTGCGAGACACGCTTACATCACCAGTTAAACTGGCTTGAAATTATTACCCGTCCGGGACATGTCCTTTCGACTACTGACTTTCCTATTCGTCAATTCGAGAGTCAATTCTGAGTTTGAGCACACGAGATTCCAGCAATTGAGACATCATATTTTAATCATCTTTTTACTTCTCCCCCTCAAAAATAGCATACTCATGATGTTTTTGGAAAAACGTTTATGATTAAAATATGCTGTTTTTGAGTTTTAGGGAAGAATTTTAAGAACATTTGTCTTTTTGAACAAAGATTATATTTTTCAAATACTCCCCCTTAACAAGGGAATACTTGTCCTTATGAGCAGAATGTTTGGAAAAACTTTAGAAAACATTCTGGTTTTAATTCTGCTCATAAGTAAGAAGCTTTCGCTCCTTTTTCAGGATTGAGGCACTGAAACGTACCTCAGGGTCCTTTCTTTGGGGTCCGGGTTGTACACTGTTATGTGTGCACAAGCCGTAATGCACAGGCCAATGTGAAGGAATAATGAGAAAAGAATAATGTATAATGATACTATATTCTTACATCAACCGCCTTTGCTAAAAGTTGTGAACACTGGGTCGGTCCTCTGGAATAATCTGATAGCAAAAGGTGGACGACCCCCAACATAGCTTTCTAGCCTCCTCATCTGATCCCGATGGTATAACCGTTCTTCCATCTTCCGAATAAATTCCCTGACTTGTCGCAGCTCCTTCGAATTCCATCTTCTTGATTTTTCAACATCGAATCTCGAACTATATTAGCTAACCCATCACGCACACTCTTTAGGGTATCATCACAGAACTTGTGAATTTCATTGAATGCCATGAAGCGGTGAAAATCAGTTGTGCTTTTGTAGACGAACCCAAAGTTTGGACGATGTAGCATGGTGTACTGAGGGTCCTTTTTGCTGTTTAGAAGGAATTGTGGTTCAACAAGGTTAAGCTGAGTCTGATAACTTTCAACACCAAGCTGGAGATCTTCTACACGTTCTTTGATGATGGTTCTCCTGATGTAATGACAGAGGGAAGTACTGAGTGAATATCGAAGCTCATTGGTCAGATGCTGCAATTTGCCTTGGACCTTCATCAGATACATGTCTTCGATATCATTTAGATTTAAATCAGGAAAATCCGCCTCAGAGAATTTGTAAAGATTGTTATCGATTCTTCTTACTGTGATCTCTTCAAGAAATATATAATCGCATCTTCTTGATCCGCTCACATTGATGACGGCCATTATTCTGAGATCACTGTGAACTGGTTCTCGGGATTTCTGGAGAGCAAGTTTGTACTTGTACCAGCTTTGTCGTTTAGAGTACCAGTGATGAATCCCCAGCTCTGCATTACGATCATAGGTGACGAGCTTTTTAACAAACATACGTCTGTTAATAGCTTCTTCTTCAATAGCTGATTGTGTGTAATGAGCCGCTGGTGTGAAAGTGATTGATGTAGCATACTTTGTCGTTCCTTGAGCTCCATTCTTTAGAAGTTCCAGATCTTTGTTGAAGAATATTTGGAAAGGAATTTCCGAGTGATGAGATCTTCGAATCACGGACAGTGGCTTAGTCCAATCAGTGATGAATGGTTGATTCTTGCCAACTTTCCAGACGACGTCTGGACTAGCCCAGTCGAAGTCACTTGACATTGCACGTGCAATGTTTTCAAGGTGATATTCAAGCTCTGCTGCGCTTTTGGATTTATCTTTAAGAAGAAGGAAAGCATCGTTCTTGATCCGACGGAGTTCCCTTTTGGTCATCTTCTTAATGTTAAGACTTCTTTTAATTTCTTGAGTAACAGCAAAGGTGCTGTCTTAACTCGGGAAGCTTCGTCTGTCTGAACTTGAGCACTTGCTAGATGATCGAACCAGTCATTTCCTAGCTCATCCGTATCATTATCCAGCCATGTGACAACCGCTGGTCCAGTAGATGACTTTTTGCTGTGTGAAGGCTTGGACTTGGATGGCTTTGGTTTTGGTGATGATGATGGTGAATGAGGTTGATCATCTTGTGGCTGGAATTCCATATCTTCAGTTGTAAACTGCTCATGGTGATGTTCGGTTTCAGTGGGACCAGAGGATTGATGTTTAGGAGGCAGAGATGTTGATGTATGTCCAGTTGGCTCCTGAATATGAATCCCTGACCCGCCTTTGTGTTTCTTTTGTTCGGGTTTAGGGTCCTGATCATCCTCATCATCTTCTCGAATGCGTTTTCCTTTGTTAGCAGTTTCTTTGCACGATCTCTTCTCAATATGTGCTTGAAGAGCCGCAATCAAGTTAATTTCTTCTGGAGAAGGAGAGGTGATTTCAAAGAGTCGGTCGAGAAGCACAAGCTCGATGTATTTAGTGGTGAGTTCAGGAAGTGGTTTTGTTTGGGAAGAAGAAGAGACAGCTTCTTTGATCTTTTCTTCAAGTTGGGAATCAATATGTTCATTTATGTTTTGTTGAAGATCAGGAAGAAATTGCTTAACAAATTTCTTTGTCTTGCGTGTCATATGATCTTTGATATTAAAACCGAGAAATTCATCTATCTTCTTCTTGCTATCCTGCATCTCTTCCATTTGCTGAGACAACTTCTTGACTAAGATTTCCATTTCAGCCAATTTTGTTGTAGCTTGGTTTTCTCGTTGTGCTTGTGCTCTCTTGACTGCCTTTTTAAGTTTCTTTGCTGCAGGAGTCACAACCTCAACTTTCGTAACATGGACGATTCTTCTCTTGCTCTTTCCTTTGTAGGCCTTAAGAATATTCTCAGAAACAGTTGCTGTTGATTTTGATTTTGGTGATGAAGATCTCGAAGATGATGGAGTGAGTGAAGGGATTGGTTCATCAGATTTAGTATTTGATTCCTGTTGAGGTGAGGGTGGAGGTGTTGGATTCTTAGGTGGTGATCCAGGAGGTGTCTTGGGTGAAGAAGCAGATGAGGGCTGAACTGGTGGTTGTTCTTGCTGCTGTTGTGGGTTATGAACGACCAAAGCCAGTTTAGATTCGGTTGTGTCCTTTGAAGGGGAAGGAGGAGGTGTTGGAGTATGAGAACGAAGGTAGCTATCTGCTTCCAGGTTAGCTTGAGCATCCTCCTTACGTTTCCTTTCTTCTTCCTGTTTAGCCTCTTCCTCAAGATCCTTGGCTGCTTTAGTTGCTTTGTCTCCCAGAATGTCTTTTTCGTCTTCTATGTTCCAATCTTCAGTATCATCATTGCGTGTTTGTTCCTCGGGATTGTCATCAAACATAGAGTCAGAAATATCCTTGTCAGATAAAACAATGTTGCTATCCTGATCTTTTTCCTTCTCCTCCTGAGTTGGTGCTCCCAAGTCGGGTTGATTAACCGAACTTGTTTGCTGTGAAGAGACCTTTGTTGATTCAGCTCCAGACCCTCGGGTTGATTAACCGGATCATCTTGGGTCAAAGCTGTTTTAGGAACATTTTGTGATCCTCCAACTCCATGTGTTCTTTCATACTCCATCTGTTGTTCCAATACTCTCCTTGCTCTACGCTCTTCATCTTCTTTTAATGATTTGAGACTTTGTTTTTGTGCATTCTCATGAGAGATCTTATTGTGAAGTTCAGCCTCTTCTTCAGTCATAAAGACATGTTCTTCTTCGGATTCAGATGATTCAGAGTTAGATTCTGTATCTTCATCAACGATTCTATTCGGTTCAGGTTTTGGCTGTGGTTTACTGGGTACTCTCCTCTTGATGAATGTTGTTCTTGGATGTTTTTCTTTTGGTTTAGAGACACTTGAGGCACTTCCTGTCTTAGTCTTACCTTTTGAATGAGTCTTTGAAGATCCAGATTCTTCAATCATCTTGGCAAGACCCACACGACGTTCACGGTATGCTTGGTCGTAATCATGATAAGCTTTTGTTTCTCTAACCTCATCAGGCATCAAAAATTCTGGCAACCTTGCACCTTGCTTTCGCGTGCTTTCTTTTGGGAAATAAACTTTGCTCATTGTTTTATCCATGCTATACTCATGAACCTCTTGATCAGTAGGACGCTTATCAAGGTCTTCATGTTGATCAAGTAGATAGCTGATAAGAACTTTGGTGTATCGAACAAATGGGATTTTCTTGGATGCTTTACGCATTAAGTACATTATGTCTTCCCAGATGAGAGCAGCAAAGTCAATAGGTTCTTGGTTTAGAAATCCCCATAAGACTTGAAGATGAGACAATCTTGGATGCTCAAACCCACTATCTCTTCCAGTTATTGAATGTGTTATGATGAAGAAGATAGTCCTCCAGGGTTGAGGAATGTATCTAGCATTAACTTTGGAGATCGTGGTTAATGGTGTGTCAGGTTGAACATCATAACCAATATCTTCCAGGAATTGCATGACCTCAGACTTGAAGGTGTTGGGTGGTATCGGTTAGAAGCTTCAGGTGCCTCTGGAAGTTTTAAGGCTTTTCTGAGTGTAGCAGGTGTGGACTCTGATCTTTTTTCGATCCAATGTACAAGTGAAGTACTTGTCATCATTGCTTCTTGTGAAGGTATCCCAGAATTGATGAATATATAGCTCTGGAATGGTGTCTGAGCTGTCAAGAAGATCCCTGCATTTGTGAGCTTTGAGAATCTCTACAGCAATCTGGCAACTGGGGTCGGAACACTTGATCTTGTCCAATTCTACCCGTGAATTGTTCTTCCCAATTTCCAGAGTATACCCACGAGGAAAGACTTCTTCTTTGGTGAGAGCAGGAAGTGGTTGTTGTTGGGAAGTTGCCATTGATGTGTTTCTGAATCAACAATCATATACGAGTATACAGAATGCATGTTTGTTAGAAAAATTGTTAACCTTTAAGAACAACACATAGCATTCTATTGTATTAATGATTGTTTGTTACATGCTTGGTCAAAGAATTTATCAAGAGTTAGCCAAATTCTATAAAATTTGATTAATTTTAATAAGTATAAAAGAATATACTTAAGGAAATTGATCAAAATTCTATATCAGATCTCAACTGCGATAATTATGTCAACTGCGATAATTATACTCAACTGCGATAATTATGACAACTGCGATAATTATGACAACTGCGATAATTATTTAATCAAGATAAGTATCTTAATTGCAATACTTATCCAACTGCGATAATCAACTCAACTGCGATAATCATCCCAACTGCGATAATTATCCAACTGCGATAATTAGCCCAACTGCGATAATTAGTCCAACTGCGATAATTAGCCTAACTGCGATAATTATGTCAATCAAGATAATTAAACCAATCAAGATAAGAATTTCAACTGCGATAATTATCCCAACTGCGATAATTATCCCAACTGCGATAACTATCCCAACTGCGATAATTTTGGCCAACTTCGATAAACTCTTATACAAGAGTTTACGAGCACTTTTGACGATGAACATTCAAATCTTTATCGTGATTCATTATAATGCATGACTTGTGACCACAGATTTTCACAAACAATTTGTATGACTATTATGGGCATTTTGGCTAAGTTATAACAAAAACGAACCACAATTACGCATAGATCAAACTGCTAGTGTCGATGTTCTTCATAAACCCTAAAATTCAATTGATTCACTTAAAGTGTTTCTGGGTACAAATCAATCATGCCAACATTCAATTAAACACTAAACAACAACTTTCCAATCAACAAATTACACAATAATACATTCACAAAGTTTTCCCCAAATCGTTGCTTAAACCCTAAAATTCGATTAGACTAATTTGTGGTTTCTGGGAGTAAGTAAGCATGCAATATAGGATTACTAACATTGTAAAAGTATTATCGTACAATCATTTTCAACTCAAACACTCTAAATCAAGATCCCCAATTTAACGCAAAACCCTAGAACTAACTTCTACAATTTTGATTGTTCTAGCCGTTGGATCAAGAATCTGTTCAAAACCATCTTATATAATCACATTTTAATCATAATATCACTCACAAATTTTGAAAATCTTGAGCGGATTAGCAGATTGAATGTTAGCCGTCGATGAAGGTGGGTGGGGTGTATTAAATTTGGTTGGTGAATATTGGCAGAGTAATAACTGCGATAGTTAATTTTCCTTTGACTTAAATATCTACCATTTTAACTTTGCACTTTTAACACATATAGTCCCCTAACCTTGATTATCTTGAACACTAGGTCCTAAACCACCATCAAGCTAACACTTAGTCTCACTTTTGTACATTTAAGGCACACAAGTTTGTTATCTTAAAATCTTATCACCAAATTGCACAACAATTTCTGAAAATATGCAAGTACAATTTAAAACTTGTGGAAAAAATGATGTCTCCCCCTCAACACGTGTTAAAAAATAATTAGTGACATAAAAAAATGAACAAAGTGTTGGATAAGGGACTGTACTTGCATAGTTTTTTTTTTTTTTTTTTTTTTTTTTTTTTTTTTTTTTTTTTTAATATATTTACAAAGATAGTTTGGATATTTGACTCATTTATTTGTTTTGGAGAAAATTTGTCAGTTCTTGAGGAGTCAAACATCGCATTCCAATTTGATGAACCAATTTCACAAAACGATCATGAGGTAAGGCTTTCGTGAAAAGATCCGCCAATTGCTGTTCCGTTCCCACGAAATACAACTCAACGGTACCCTGCTCCACATGCTCCTTGATGAAGTGATATCTGAGAGCGATGTGTTTGGACTTGGAATGTTGGACTGTGTTGCACGAGATAGCGATAGCACTTTTGGAGTCACAGTACATCGGGATTTTGTTGAATATGTAACCATAATCCATCAGTTGTGATCGCATCCAGATGATTTGAGCACAACAGGCAGACATGGCTACATATTCTGATTCCGTGGATGATAGAGACGTACAATCTTGCTTCTTGGACTACCAGGACACCAGCTTATCACCTAGGAATTGAACACCACCGGATGTGCTCTTTCTTGTATCAATACATCCCGCATGATCCGCATCTGAAAAAGCAGTTAGTGCAAAACCAGAATCCTTTGGATACCAGATCCCCAAATGAATGGTTCCCTTGATGTATCTAAGGATTCTTTTAACAGCAGATAAAGGTCTTTCTGTTGGGTTAAATTGAAAGCCGATCACACTTCTTATTCTTCTTCTTATTCTTATTCTCTAGTTTGCTTATTAGATTACTTATCTATTCATACGTAGCTTAATATAGTAGTAGATCGTGTGCTTATTTGTCCTAACGAGTGTGTGTTTGAGATTTATATGTGACCTACAAGTAGTATCATTCACCTAGGGATAATTAGGATCGTGTGTTTGAATCATTAGTAGTGTTATTTGTCCTAACGAGTGTGTGTTTGATACCACTTGTAGGTCACATATAAATCTCAAACACACACTCGTTAGGACAAATAAGCACACGATCTACTACTATATTAAGCTACGTATGAATAGATAAGTAATCTAATAAGCAAACTAGAGAATAAGAATAAGAAGAAGAATAAGAAGTGTGATCGGCTTTCAATTAATAAAACTTTACTTGGACAGAGCTTGCGCTATATTACATGAAAAACCAACAACTAGAATGAATCCCATGCCTTCTATTTATAGGCAATGGGAGGGGAATAATTCTAGGAATATTCCCTTGCATGTGATAAGAATGAACTAACTAATGTGACCGGTCCATGGACTACTAATGGACCGGTTCATAATTACAAACAATATAGTCCTTAAACTTGCAACATTACATTTAAATGAACAAGACTTGTAAATATTTGAAACGTGTTCCTAACACGGTTGAATTGCTTCCAGGAGAAAAGTTGGGTTTGTGGTATAACCCGTAAAAATGGTCGTGTTCAGCCTTAATTGAGCACCACTAGTGATTGTCTCATACTCATTCTCTAACTTGAAAAATTTTCATTCCTACATTTGACTAGAGATAGTTTGCATCGTTGAACTATATCTCCCATTAGGATGTCATCTTGAACAAGTAGTAATTAGGATCTGCCTTAGCAAACCTAGATTGCTTGCATCCCACATACATGTTTCAAAATGATAACATGTTCTCATAAGACATGATTAAATGTCTTCATGATCTTAAATGCTAAATGATTATCATGTTTTGCATGATGTTTGCATTTATTCCTTATGTGCATTTTACTTGATTTACTTGTAAAGTTTGCACCCACACTATGTTCTTTTGACACATTAGGAATTAGGTATGCCCATCACTATGAACCCTTAGAAGTCATAGAGCCATACACTAGTGTCAAAACCCATAAGTCAAAGTAGTCGCGAAGTTACCCTAATTCCACAGTCATCACTTCGCCTTCTTCCAAGTAATACACCCTTTTGTCATGGGAAGGTTAGATTCAAACCTAGTAGAACTCGGAGTAGGATTGACAACTTAAATATTTCGTCCGAAATATTAAAGTAAGTTTAACTTGCGATCGCAATTGTTAAATGTCATATCCGAAACATCATACTCAAGCCTTTTAACAACATATGTTAAAACGCTCATCCAAAGGACTCACGAGTTACTATATAAGTAATTAGTAGTTCCTTTCATCCTCGTGTGAATATACACGTCTTAAGATCCCAAACCCTGCTGCAAATCAGCACCATAGGCCTAGCTTTACATCTTTCAAAACCCCATGAAACACTCACGTGCGAAGCACATAGAAACCCTTAAATCAACCAAACCTCTCAACCGAGAATCCCCTTACCATCTCCGTCTAGGTCTAGGAATGATGGAACATTTTCCATAAAACTTATGACTATTTTAGATATTTCACTGGAAATATCAAGTCATTCCCTCGATCTCGTCCCATGACTGTTAGATATTTCACTGGAAATGTCAAGTCATATCCTGTGTCTCGTCTGATGACTTTTTAAATATTTCACTGGAAATATTAAGTCATCTTTCACATCGCTCTAATGACTACCTATGTATTTCCTCGGAAATATAAAAGTCATTTCTTCTCGTCCAGTACCGGTCAAAGAATTTATTAGGTATAAATTCCTCTTAAACTCCAATGACAACTTAAATATTTCATCCGAAGTATTTAAAGTTTATTTAATTTGCGAAATGCAATTAAATGTCATTTCTCGTTCTCGACAAACGTTCATCGAATCCCGGTGGATTCATTCATAAAGGAATTTATTCGGTATAAATTCTTTTAATCTAAGGTCCAGAAAAATCACAACATATGTGAAATTTCTTTGTCAGAAATCTAATTCTGGGTCAAAACTGACCTCAGCAGGTCACGGTACTCTTTAATAGGGGACAGTATCGTTAATTTTAACGGTACCGTCGGACCGTTATTTGCTGAGACAGTTTATTCTCACTGTTTTAAAACCACTATCGAAACACACTCGATGTAGTCTTGAACCAGAACCGTATCCTATCAGAACAGATTGTATCTATCTTCTGATTCCTAAGCCTTCTTCCCTTTCACTTCCGCATGGTACTAAACACTACCAATGCTTCCGCATCCCACTCATCTCACACACACTTCAAACGAAGACATTAGGATACGTTGAGATAACCCTCCTTCATCAACATAGATAACCCTATAACCTTATCACCTACCTCACAACCCTGAAGATTTTATCTTCTTAACCCTTAGGATATCTCCAAGTAATCACATGCCTCATCATATAAATATTCTATGAATATTCACAATGATTGAGAAGAGCTACGTGACTTCAAAGGTGAAGTTTATCGCATGCTATCCACCACTTGTCATGACATTACTAAGCTCATCGCTTTCGTCAATGTTTGTCTTCCTCTTTATCTCTTACATCTTGCCCTGGATGGTCATAGATTAAGGGGGAGCGAAAACACACTCATATAGTCTTTCACCAAACACTCTCAAGAACACACAAATGTGGTTCTTATTCCCTAGGAAACTTCCCTTTAGCTGCCCAGAACTAGGCTGCACAGGAAAATTCGTGACTTCCAAGTCACGGTACCGTTAAATAGGCCACGGTACCGTTAAATTTAACGGTACCGTGTGGTATTTAGTGGTACCGTGCCTATGTTTGACGAATTTTCACTGTTTCCTTTAGATCCCTGCATCCCTAACCTCAAACCTACAAAATTTTGCAAACTCACATACACCCTAGGATTCCCTCACTACACCATAGGACTCTAACACCAACTTTAGTTCGAATCCCACAACTCAATCCCATTCAAACCTTTTAGCTACACTTCACTCTTGACAGTGATAGTTAGTCTAAGAACCTTCAACCCATAGATCATCACACTTAAACCTTATAACCCTCAACTCATCACACTCAAACCTTACAACTACTCGTCACTTTGGATAAGTGATAGTTAGTTCAACAACCTTTAACCCTCACAAACACATGAAACCCTTCATGCACCAAATTATCTCCAACACACAACTAGGATCATCCAACCTAGAAACCTAGAACTTCGTTACCTTAACCCCGTTAGAGATATCCACCAACAATCCTGTTAGGATCACATACACATTTTCTTTTTCCCTTTTGAAATATATCATGCATCTCATTGTCAGTGCATACGATATATTAACTTAAACCATCCTTTCCCACCTTTCCTCAAAGGGCAAAACCAACATCTCCAACCACATCATCATCATCCTCCACCTTTAGGATTCCTACACCCTTACTTCCACCAAGTCCACCACAATCTTTAGCTATCACACTAACCCTATCACCATCAAACCTCTTTGGACTTGGCACCAACACATCATCCTTATCACCATCACCATTACCACAACCACTAATGGTTCATCCCATTATTTATCCCCTACAACCACATAACCCAAGTTGTCCTTGTTGTCACCACAACCAACACTCTCCCACCTTATGGAATCATTTAGATATATCCTCTATCGAGTCTACTTTATGGCACGGCTTGTCATAATAGTAATCATTTAGAGTATGTCTTATCAACAAACTATTCTTAACATCAATCATCTTAGGTAGATGATTATGTTGTTCAAAAGGTTTGTTAGAACTTTCCTTCCCAATGACAACTTGGAATAAGTCATTTAGTATGTCAGTCAATGAACGAATCTCGTTCTTGATTAGTGTGATTGTGTGAACAATTACACCTTAAGTTTTCGGTCGGGTTGTGACACTTACGTGTTAACATAGTTTAACCCATGCATGTCTTGCTATGTGTATTCTATCCCTATAATGTTGCTCCAGTACTGTTATATATTTTGCTGCACGAAGCTAACCCTTGATGTAGGAAAAGCCTTTGTAAGAATTTGATCCATGGATCTGCTAGATACTAAGGTAAATAAACAAGGGGTTTAAGTCACCATAGGGGAGCATTGAGCTAGGGGAGCTCGGGAGTATTTGAATACATAGCATGGAGTCGTCTTCACTAGTGGTGATAGAAGACTTCACTGGGATGATGCAAGCTCGCCTTTCGGGGGGAAAAAGTATAGCAGTGCAATAAGGGGGAGTAGGAAGTAAATCCAAGGAAGCGCTCGAGGCAACTACCTTTTTGATTCGACAAAAGGGGGAGAAGGAAGTGTAAACAGGTAACTTTTACATTTTACTATGTCTTACGGTTTACATATTTGTCATCATCAAAAAGGGGAGATTGTTAGTGCAAATATTACGATATTTAAACTAAACGGTTTCTTCGGTTTTAATAATGACAAACATGTAACTTGTAATACATAACGTAAAATGTGCAAGTTACTTGTAAACACAAAACATCAATGCATATTTACATCAACACCTCCCGACGTCTCAAGTATGCTTCAACGAAGTCGTAGATTTCCATCCCGACATAAATCACTCAAGGTATGGACAAACAAATCTACTACTTGACAAATGATCAAAGGATTTTATTTTTCTAAACTTCACATTTTTAATGTGACAAAACATTTTTTCAAAAATATATTTTACAAATTATTTTTGAATTAAAAAGAAATGTTTTATTTTGAAAAATAAATTTGAAAACTCCCAATAGTCATTCCCCCCCCCCCCCAAAACAGCTTCAACTTCCCCAAATAAACCTTCCCCACTAGAGACAAACGAAGGAGCGTCTACGGCACCATTAAATAGGTACGGCTCCATTAAATTTAACGGAGCCGTCGGGTTTTTAGTGGAGCCGTGGGTCTGTAACGGTCAGATTTTCCTTTGCCTATAAATAGTGGACCATTCCACACTTCCAACTTGATTTTCTAGTGAGTTTTTCTCTGGTATAGTCCACCTCACTTAAAACACTTTCCTTGATCATTTGGAGAGTCTTAGGTTGTTTAAGAGTGATCCAATCTTCCACTCAAGTGATCCTCTTCATTCCTCTTGATTAGCAAGAGAAGAACACAAAGTATCCAAGTAGATACAAAGTGTTGTCATCCCTCTTGATTAGCAAGAGAAGAACACAAAGTATCCAAGTAGATACAAAGTGTTGTCATCCCTCTTGATTAACAAGAGAAGAACTCAAGGTATCCAAGAAGATACAAGAGTTGGAGTTGTTAGGTCTTGTAACATTTGTTACACTCTTGATTGTATCATAGCATACATCAAGATTATTTTTTCTTTTGTGAGAGAGAGTGAGTCAAGATCATTGTGATCTTAAGAGATAGTGAAGATCTCTTGAAGCCATTGGGCTTGTGTGATTGATCATGTGGATCAAGGGTAGATCGGGTAGATCGTGGTAGATTGGTGCTAGCTAAGATTAGCACTCGACATCTAGCTTAGTGTCGGAAATAGGATAAGCGACGTGTAAGGTGTAGATCGGGTAGATCATGGTAGATTGGTGCTAGCTAAGATTAGCACTCGACATCTAGCTTAGTGTCGGAATTAGGATAAGCGACGTGTAAAGTGTAGATCGGGTAGATCGTGGTAAATTGGTGCTAGCTAAGATTAGCACTCGACATCTAGCTTAGTGTCGGAAAACAAGTTAAGCGACGTGTACGGTTTTCTCCGCCTGAAGGGAGTTTGTTGATTAGTGAAGTAACTCTCGAGTTGGGTACTCGGGGAGTGGAGTGGGGCGAAGAGGAGCTTCGTGACCGAACCACTATAAATCACCGTGTCCGGTTTGCGCCTTCTAACTTATCTCTTTACTTTCATTTTATTCTTTATCGCTTTATGTTTATATTTGCATTGTGTTTATGCTTGTGTGGCTAGTTGCTTATGTTATGTATGTGTCACGGTTAATTGTGCTTGTGTTGTAGTTTAATTTATTCATCCCTAGATGATATATGATCATTGTTGACACTTTTCATATTACGTCACTCTTGATCGGGTGTTTTGATACAAAAAGTTTTAAGTTTTTAAATGGAAACGTATTCACCCCCCTCTACGGTTTCCACAATTGGTACCAGAGCCACATCGCTCAAATTTTTAAAACAAATGGTTTTCAAAATTGAGTACGATCCATGTATCAAATTACCCATGAAGGTGATAAAAATATGAAAAGTATTTAGTTGCTTAATACTTACAAGTTTTGTTGTTAAGTATACTTTGTCATACTAGCTTGAAGGTTTTCTTAAACCACTAAAAGAACAGTGTCTTTAAGTGTCCGGTCATGTTTTCAGAACGAGTCATTAAGTCATGCAGTTCTGAATCAGAAAACAGACCACGGTACCACTAAACATTGTACGGTACCGTTATATTTAATGGTACCGTGGGTCATTTAACGGTGCCGTGCATCTGATTGTCTGTTTTTCATTTTTGGTTCATTTTCAAAAATCCATATAAAATCAACCATGAGTCTGTACGAGTCGTGTCGCCCATCATTTTGAACTATGTTGAGTCTACTTTCATTTGAGAAACATTTTTATGAATTAGTTCTAAATGAAAGTATGTTAAAGTCCTTGATTTTCAACTAAAGGTCTTCTGGTCATGCAGTTTGCGTAAATTTTTGGTCAAACTGAAAAAGGGCGATTCAACTTTTAAACCTTGACATGTTTTCAAAGTGCTCAGCAAAAATATTTGAAATGGGGAGGAAACCAATTCATTGTCAAATAAAATCAAGCTTAGTATACATTGTTATACCTAATACACAAAATGACGATAAGTATTTTTGTGTGTTAAATTGCTATTTGCTTATTATAGTTTTTCGGTTTATGCATTTATAAGGCTCATGCTAAATCACTTGCACTATATTAAGTAATTAGTTTGCATTGCATATAGGCATCAACCATTTGTCTTGCATTTGTTGCAAGTTCTTAAAATGGTTTAGTAACTTTCTTAGGAATAGAAACTAAGTTGGTAGATCATGTGTGTCGAAAAATATTGTCTTACACAATTATTTTTCCAAAGGCTTAAGTGTAAAAAGTACATCAACCCAAAACACTAAACACTTAACACTTTCATAAAATCCGTAACATGATCTTTAAAACATTACATCATTTTGTCTTGTTGACCATGGGTTGTCTAAACAAGATAAAAGGTCATTTTAATACATCAGTACTTAAGTAAAGGAAAATGTATTAAACTTGCATTGATCTAACACACATACAAAATGTTTTAAACATTTAATATTTTACGTATGTTGTATAAAAATAGTTAAGACAATTATTTTTATACCAATGAGGTGTCCAAAAAATGAGAATATTATACTTAATAATATAAATAGTTTTTCTCAAATAAAAATAAATGACAATGTCAAAAGTAGTAACTTAATATGTCATTAACCTCACACATACAACTAGTGTTAGAATAAATGGAACACACTCCTAAAATTTTTATTTCTTTTTAAAAAGGAGTGATTGTGAGGGTCAAGAAAGATCTCGAGTACATATCAATTCATTATTCAAATTATGATTGATATCATTATTGAATCTAATTGACAAGTTTTTGAGTGTGGACATGAAATTGGAGTCATTATTTGTTCAGCTTCAAGATAACATCAAAACATGATGAAACATATTATCTTGAATCTACATACTCAATCACACTCGATTGTTATGAAAATAATGACGTCCTCTCAAGACGAAAATAATATGCATCGGATCATAACTCACACTTGTGTTGAAGATGCCATATTGAGTCTTGTTGTCCAATAGTTGTGTTCCAAACATTAAACTAATATGTTTAAAAGATGCATAAAATACACAACTAAGTAGGAGTGACAACTTGGATGTTTCATCCGAAATATAATTTACATTGCAATGCAATTAGTAAATGTGTCATTTCCGAAAAACCAAACAAGAGCAAACAAACAACATATGTAAACTTTGCTCATGAACGACTCAACACTCAATGTCACATGTCTAGTAAAAGTGTCACACATAATATGTTATTAACTATTATGTAAGTCATCAATCTTTGAGAATATCACATGTATTTCTCTTATCAAAAGATTGACAAAGGATAACTTATATCCCATGCATCTTATTTTCTTTGTGACATGAATGGTTATGTTACAAGAGAATACATTGCATCCTGTTCACAAATGTAGGATATTAGAGTTGAATAATAACCTAATATGTCATGTGTCATTGCATAAACAAGTAAAATTAGTCATACACTAAAATACTTGTTTCACAAAGCATTCATAAGAGTGATAAGTTTCCTCTTAGAAAAGCATACTTGTTGAAATAAACAGTATGTCTCATTTTAAATAAAATGCTCACAAGATCTATTGAGGTAAGTAACCTTTACTAGATTCTCACTCAAGATATGCAAAGGATCATTCTTGAAACACACACGATGTAGTAGATTCTACATTGTATCATGTTAGAGTGTCTCTTGGTTCTAGGAAACCAAATCATGTTAAAATAACATGTAACAACTCAACAAACAAAGATGTTGTCCAAGAGATCATAAAATACACCATCTCCATCAAATAACCTCTAAATCTCAAACACGAAATTAAAATATTTCGCTTGCCTTTGTTAGGAGTTGTGTAAGACATGTCATTCTCTTAATCAACCTTCAAAGTATGGTTAGTTGAGTCATATTAGGTCATGTATTAGCGAAATAAGCTAATATATCCTTTGCTACACTTCAATAGGCAAATATAGGAATTTAAATTTTCTAATATGAGAATGACTACTGGAGAACCTATCGCACTAGAAATTCAATTTGACCTAACGGTTGAATTGCTTCCAGGAGAGAAGTTGGGTTTGTGGTATAACCCGTAAAAATGGTCGTCTTCAGCCTTAATTGAGCACCACTAGTGATTGTCTCATACTCATTCTCTAACTTGAAAATTTTCATTCCTACATTTGACTAGAGATAGTTTGCATCGTTGAACTATATCTCCCATTAGGATGTCATCTTGAACAAGTAGTAATTAGGATCTGCCTTAGCAAACCTAGATTGCTTGCATCCCACATACATGTTTCAAAATGATAACATGTTCTCATAAGACATGATTAAATGTCTTCATGATCTTAAATGCTAAATGATTATCATGTTTTGCATGATGTTTGCATTTATTCCTTATGTGCATTTTACTTGATTTACTTATAAAGTTTTCACCCACACTATGTTCTTTTGACATATTAGGAATTAGGTATGCCCATCACTATGAACCCTTAGAAGTCATAGAGCCATACACTAGTGTCAAAACCCATAAGTCAAAGTAGTCGCGAAGTTACCCTAATTCCCCAGTCATCACTTCGCCTTCTTCCAAGTAATACACCCTTTTGTCTTGGGAAGGTTAGATTCAAACCTAGTAGAACTCGGAGTAGGATTGACAACTTAAATATTTCATCCAAAATATTAAAGTAAGCTTAACTTGCGATCGCAATTGTTAAATGTCATATCCGAAACATCATACTCAAGCCTTTTAACAACATATGTTAAAACGCTCATCCAAAGGACTCACGAGTTACTATATAAGTAATTAGTAGTTCCTTTCATCCTCGTGTGAATATACACGTCTTAAGATCCCAAACCCTGCTGCAAATCAGCACCATAGGCCTAGCTTTACATCTTTCAAAACCCCATGAAACACTCACATGCGAAGCACATAGAAACCCTTAAATCAACCAAACCTCTCAACCGAGAATCCCCTTACCATCTCCGTCTAGGTCTAGGAATGATGGAACATTTTCCATAAAACTTATGACTATTTTAGATATTTCACTGGAAATATCAAGTCATTCCCTCGATCTCGTCCCATGACTGTTAGATATTTCACTGGAAATGTCAAGTCATATCCTGTGTCTCGTCTGATGACTTTTTAAATATTTCACTGGAAATATTAAGTCATCTTTCACATCGCTCTAATGACTACCTATGTATTTCCTCGGAAATATAAAAGTCATTTCTTCTCGTCCAGTACCGGTCAAAGAATTTATTGGGTATAAATTCTCTCTTAAACTCCAATGACAACTTAAATATTTCATCCGAAGTATTTAAAGTTTATTTAATTTGCGAAATGCAATTAAATGTCATTTCTCGTTCTCGACAAACGTTCATCGAATCCCGGTGGATTCATTCATAAAGGAATTTATTCGGTATAAATTCTTTTAATCTAAGGTCCAGAAAAATCACAACATATGTGAAATTTCTTTGTCAGAAATCTAATTCTGGGTCAAAACTGACCTCAGCAGGTCACGGTACTCTTTAATAGGGGACAGTATCATTATTTTTAACGGTACCGTCGGACCGTTATTTGCTGAGACAGTTTATTCTCACTGTTTTAAAACCACTATCGAAACACACTCGATGTAGTCTTGAACCAGAACCGTATCCTATCAGAACAGATTGTATCTATCTTCTGATTCCTAAGCCTTCTTCCCTTTCACTTCCGCATGGTACTAAACACTACCAATGCTTCCGCATCCCACTCATCTCACACACACTTCAAACGAAGACATTAGGATACGTTGAGATAACCCTCCTTCATCAACATAGATAACCCTATAACCTTATCACCTACCTCACAACCCTGAAGATTTTATCTTCTTAACCCTTAGGATATCTCCAAGTAATCACATGCCTCATCATATAAATATTCTATGAATATTCACAATGATTGAGACGAGCTACGTGACTTCAAAGGTGAAGTTTATCGCATGCTATCCACCACTTGTCAAGACATTACTAAGCTCTTCTCTTTCGTCAATGTTTGTCTTCCTCTTTATCTCTTACATCTTGTCCGGATGGTCATAGATTAAGGGGGAGCGAAAACACACTCATATAGTCTTTCACCAAACACTCTCAAGAACACACAAATGTGGTTCTTATTCCCTAGGAAACTTCCATTTAGCTGCCCAGAACTAGGCTATACAGGAAAATTCGTGACTTCCAGGTCACGGTACCGTAAATAGTCACGGTACCATTAAATTAACGGTACCGTGTACGTACCGTTAAATTTAACGGTACCGTGTAGTATTTAGTGGTACCGTGCCTATGTTTGACGAATTTTCACTGTTTCCTTTAGATCCCTGCATCCCTAACCTCAAACCTACAAAATTTTGCAAACTCACATACACCCTAGGATTCCCTCACTACACCATAGGACTCTAACACCAACTTTAGTTCGAATCCCACAACTCAATCCCATTCAAACCTTTTAGCTACACTTCACTCTTGACAGTGATAGTTAGTCTAAGAACCTTCAACCCATAGATCATCACACTCAAACCTTATAACCCTCAACTCATCACACTCAAACCTTACAACTACTCGTCACTTTGGATAAGTGATAGTTAGTTCAACAACCTTTAACCCTCACAAACACATGAAACCCTTCATGCACCAAATTATCTCCAACACACAACTAGGATCATCCAACCTAGAAACCTAGAACTTCGTTACCTTAACCCCGTTAGAGATATGCACCAACAATCCTGTTAGGATCACATAAACATTTTCTTTTTCCCTTTTGAAATATATCATGCATCTCATTGTCAGTGCAAATGATATATTAACTTAAACCATCCTTTCCCACCTTTCCTCAAAGGGCAAAACCAACATCTCCAACCACATCATCATCATCCTCCACCTTTAGGATTGCTACACCCTTACTTCCACCAAGTCCACCACAATCTTTAGCTATCACACTAACCCTATCACCATCAAACCTCTTTGGACTTGGCACCAACACATCATCCTTATCACCATCACCATTACCACAACCACTAATGGGTCATCCCATTATTTATCCCCTACAACCACATAACCCAAGTTGTCCTTGTTGTCACCACAACCAACACTCTCCCACCTTATGGAATCATTTAGATATATCCTCTATCGAGTCTACTTTATGGCACGGCTTGTCATAATAGTAATCATTTAGAGTATGTCTTATCAACAAACTATCCTTAACATCAATCATCTTAGGTAGATGATTATGTTGTTCAAAAGGTTTGTTAGAACTTTCCTTCCCAATGACAACTTGGAATAAGTCATTTAGTGTGTCAGTCAATGAACGAATCTCGTTCTTGATTAGTGTGATTGTGTGAACAATTACACCTTAGGTTTTCGGTCGGGTTGTGACACTTACGTGTTAACATAGTTTAACCCATGCATGTCTTGCTATGTGTATTCTATCCCTATAATGTTGCTCCTATACTGTTATATATTATGCTGCACGAAGCTAACCCTTGATGTAGGAAAAGCCTTTGTAAGAATTTGATCCATGGATCTGCTAGATACTAAGGTAAATAAACAAGGGGTTTAAGTCACCATAGGGGAGCATTGAGCTAGGGGGAGCTCGGGAGTATTTGAATACATAGCATGGAGTCGTCTTCACTAGTGGTGATAGAAGACTTCACTGGGATGATGCAAGCTCGCCTTTCGGGGAAAAAGGATAGTAGTGCAATAAGGGGGAGTAGGAAGTAAATCCAAGGAAGCGCTCGAGGCAACTACCTTTTTGATTCGACAAAAGGGGGAGAAGGAAGTGTAAACAGGTAACTTTTACATTTTACTATGTCTTACGGTTTACATATTTGTCATCATCAAAAAGGGGGAGATTGTTAGTGCAAATATTACGATATTTAAACTAAACGTTTTCTTCGGTTTTAATAATGACAAACATGTAACTTGTAATACATAACGTAAAATGTGCAAGTTACTTGTAAACATAAAACATCAATGCATATTTACATCAACACCTCCCGACGTCTCAAGTATGCTTCAACGAAGTCGTAGATTTCCATCCCGACATAAATCACTCAAGGTATGGACAAACAAATCTACTACTTGACAAATGATCAAAGGATTTTATTTTTCTAAACTTCACATTTTTAATGTGACAAAACATTTTTTCAAAAATATATTTTACAAATTATTTTTGAATTAAAAAGAAATGTTTTATTTTGAAAAATAAATTTGAAAACTCCCAACAGTCATTTCCCCCCCCCCCCCCCCCAAAACAGCTCCAACTTCCCCAAATAAACCTTCCCCACTAGAGACAAACGAAGGAGCGTCTACGGCACCATTAAATAGGTACGGATCCATTAAATTTAACGGAGCCGTCGGGTATTTAGTGGAGCCGTGGGTCTGTAACGGTCAGATTTTCCTTTGCCTATAAATAGTGGACCATTCCACACTTCCAACTTGATTTTCCAGTGAGTTTTTCTCTGGTATAGTCCACCTCACTTAAAACACTTTCCTTGATCATTTGGAGAGTCTTAGGTTGTTTAAGAGTGATCCAATCTTCCACTCAAGTGATCCTCTTCATTCCTCTTGATTAGCAAGAGAAGAACACAAAGTATCCAAGTAGATACAAAGTGTTGTCATCCCTCTTGATTAGCAAGAGAAGAACACAAAGTATCCAAGTAGATACAAAGTGTTGTCATCCCTCTTGATTAGCAAGAGAAGAACTCAAGGTATCCAAGAAGATACAAGAGTTGGAGTTGTTAGGTCTTGTAACATTTGTTACACTCTTGATTGTATCATAGCATACATCAAGATTATTTTTTCTTTTGTGAGAGAGAGTGAGTCAAGATCATTGTGATCTTAAGAGATAGTGAAGATCTCTTGAAGCCATTGGGCTTGTGTGATTGATCATGTGGATCAAGGGTAGATCGGTAGATCGTGGTAGATTGGTGCTAGCTAAGATTAGCACTCGACATCTAGCTTAGTGTCGGAAATAGGATAAGCGACGTGTAAGGTGTAGATCGGGTAGATCATGGTAGATTGGTGCTAGCTAAGATTAGCACTCGACATCTAGCTTAGTGTCGAAAATAGGATAAGCGACGTGTAAGGTGTAGATCGGGTAGATCGTGGTAGATTGGTGCTAGCTAAGATTAGCACTCGACATCTAGCTTAGTGTCGGAAAACAAGTTAAGTGACGTGTACGGTTTTCTCCGCCTGAAGGGAGTTTGTTGATTAGTGAAGTAACTTTCGAGTTGGGAACTTGGGGAGTGGAGTAGGGCGAAGAGGAGCTTCGTGACTGAACCACTATAAATCACCGTGTCCGGTTTGCGCCTTCTAACTTATCTCTTTACTTTCATTTTATTCTTTATCGCTTTATGTTTATATTTGCATTGTGTTTATGCTTGTGTGGCTAGTTGCTTATGTTATGTATGTGTCACGGTTAATTGTGCTTGTGTTGTAGTTTAATTTATTCATCCCTAGATGATATATGATCATTGTTGACACTTTTCATATTACGTCACACTTGATCGGGTGTTTGATACAAAAAGTTTTAAGTTTTTAAATGGAAACGTATTCACCCCCCCCCCCCTCTACGGTTTCCACAGGAATCATACTTATTTATAATTATAAAATAAATAGGGTTGACTTTAAAGTCAATTGAATGTATGATACTTATATTTCAAGCTGGAATTGTTTGGAAGGGTCTTTCAACACGAGAGTGGTTTACGTGATTGCATAGTTGCTGGGTTTGATGAGTATATGAACAATTGGCTGTACCTTCGAGAGGGTTCTTATATGTTTTACTACTCTCACCTGCTACCATTGGTTTAAACAAAGATTTAAGTCACTCGTGATGCTAATTTGTGTAGTGACTGCAGACTATTTATCCCTACATGTTGTTGATATGCTACAAACATAAACCGTGGGATAGTGACATGTAATGGCTTGGTAACGGGTATGGTTAGGTGGACCTGAGTGTATGGTAAATGACTTTCTAGAAAATGAGGTAACATACTTCCAGTGCTATTCTAATAATGAAAATAACAATCACTAAAGCAAGTTCTTCAACAACGTTGACCAATTAAACCTGCAAACAAATTTTATCAATTTCTAAACTATGATTTGAACCATGAGACTAAACTGTTTAACTTTATATCTCTTAAGTAGTTAAGTTTAAGTAAATATTTAAGCAATCTATTTCCTTTATTACATTGAAATTGCTATTATGATGCATTTTAAGTTGTTTTACAGGTGTTGCATTACTTACTAAATTCCCACAAGCACACAAAAGAGGTACGTGTGCATAACTATGTTGTATTTATCCACCCATTTATGCAACTCACCCCAATCGGTAAGTTTATTTATTTATTTATTTTATTTCATTTTCTGGTCTCATAGTAGGATACTTTAGAGAAAGGCAGATGATATATTTGGCCCAAAAAGCAAGAATATTTATACTATATTTGAGGGGTTAATTAGCCATAATATTCATCTAAAAGTATTTCTGTTTTGCTTGTATAATTTGTAAGTTACATGGCGGGCAATGAAGTCATAATGTGCATGACCAAACTTTTGATCTCAAAGTGTTAGAAAAGAGAAAATGATGGAGATGGTGATTGTTGCATTCATGCCTGCTACAATTCTTTGTATTATAGTTCCAAAATATCATGAGTGAATGCTAATTAACTTTTGTTGTATTAAAAAAACACTACGGTAAATAAATTTGCAGATACATTTAGGTTACTATATACATCATATAGGTTGAGACCTATAACTATATATTTTATACAATATGGAAGAACGGTCATTTAGTTAACGGTTGTGATGTTGGCAGGATTGTATTTGTGACCCAAGATGATATTCTGTTTCCTCATACAATGAAAGAAACCATAACATATGCAGTTGTTTTACGACTACCTAAGACATTAACAAAACAAGAGAAAGAAAAACAAGCAGTAGATATCATCCGTGAACTTGGTTTGGAGAGGTAATGGAGGCATATTTTCTACATACTAAAGGCATATAACTTCTGATAGTTATTTGCGGACCATGATATGTTAGAAGGTAGTAACCGAGGCCTAATATCCTCCCATGCAATTCCCACAGAAAAAGTTTTGTCCATCCCATTCCTATAGCTCCAAACCAATTCATCAAATTTATCCACGTCTAGATTTGGGACAGTAAGTTTAAAAATCATTGGGAACTTAACAGCTCAATCATTGGGCCAATTCCAACCATTATTAGACACAACATCAGTAACATTCGAGTGGACGACATGGGCGGTAGAATGCACGAGGCAGGCAACATGTGAAGAGCCGAAGTCCAAAACCAGACATTGAATCACACAAAACATCTCTCCATTTAAATAAAGGGAAAAGTCCACTTTTAAACCGCATCTGACCAAAACTGAACTGCGATGTGACTAAACTAGACCTGACTGAGAACCTTAATGTTTTAATATTATGGATCGTGAACCAGAAATGTACATAACCGATCCCGGCAAAGGGCTTAACAGGAGTACAGTTGACTGAAGAAGAAGAGAATGCGACGGGGAATGTTGGATGGAAAATGTTCTTAGATTATGACGTCATCTCAAAAGGATTATGCTTTTTCGGTTTGACCATCATAACTCATATTGGTTTTACAGGTCTTCAGGCAGCAGCAAGTTATTGGCTTTACTGATTCGATTTTCAATGCTCCAATGGTCTTCTTTGACTCCAATCCAATTGGACGAA
The DNA here is from genome assembly GCA_021014915.2 of Artemisia tridentata subsp. tridentata. Taxonomy (NCBI): domain Eukaryota; kingdom Viridiplantae; phylum Streptophyta; class Magnoliopsida; order Asterales; family Asteraceae; genus Artemisia; species Artemisia tridentata. Next base: position 161,386,809 of record CP139504.1, on the reverse strand, counting down.
TCCCGACAAGGGTAAGAGTTCATTGACCTGAGTTAGTCTCCTATACACTTGCAACGTGTTTGCGAACTTATCTGTTGTTCATGCTGGCCTCATCTGATCAGAGTGTAATTGATTTTGACATACCTTTTTCGATTGCATATGTGATTGCACACACTAATGTGAAGATGGTGTCAAAAGAAGAACATCACACAGAAGCCGCCAATGGAAAAATGGGATCGTGTGCAACCGCGAATCTTAATGTGAATGGTGCAGTAATTAGTAGTTTAACTATAGGAGAAATTTGACTCCTCAAAACTTACAAAACTTGAAAATGCTGATATGCTAATAAATAAGCGACTGCATTGGATGGATATGACTCCTCAAAACTTACAAAACTTGAAAACTGGCATGGATATGAGGCCAAGCGGGGGGACGGGTATGTAAGCTGTGACACAAATTTCTTTTCTTAATCTAAATAAGCAGTTAAGCACAAACGCATAAGAAACTTAAAAGTAGGTGCTCCACGAAACAGTGTTTACATCAAGTTGTTAATCTTATGTGGTTGTCAGGTTTGGTTATATATGTTGTGTGTGTTGTATTGTGGATAATTATTTGCAAGCATTATTTAAACTTTGTTTTGAACAATACAATAACATGAATTTTAATGTGTGCTGCTGACTACAACCACTTTTTTAATGTGATAAGTCAGTTTTGTGTACTCTAATTAATTATATTATTAGTGACTTATTAATAAGTTGTATCAGGACTGCAGTTTATTGAACTTGCCAGTTTATTAATCGCCCATCAAACGTGTCCTTAACACATTGGAAGCAAATGCATGGTGTTACCATCAGTGACGACATCACCATAGATAAATCTATTCCTAAAGCCATCAATGCCTGGTCATCAGTTCTACAGGTACCCTAAAATTTCAATATTTTCCATCCCTGAATGGTTTTTAATTTGATAGTACCTTTACATTTAAAAAATATAATACTCTTACTACTGAGCATTTATGGAGGGTTATGTTTGAGGTGATGGGTCCTAATTTTATGTTTGATGTTAACTTAATATCATATAGTTTCCACATTTACAGGGAATTGAAATGCTTTCTCTTGGTTCATTCAAAAAGGGTGGCATTCTATTGGTGAGGATTTCTTTTCAGTCTTTCCATTTTTTCAAACACAGGTGTTAGGAATTAAGCTTAAGTAGTTAGTACGGCTGAAGATGAAAGTTAGTACTGCTAATGAGTTTTGAAGACAAAGAGTAGTTTGTACGGTTGAATATAGAAGTTAGTACGGATTATGACTTTGTGTAAGATAATTATAGAAAAGATATTGTGTATATCTTACACGATTAGGTTGATAGTTATCTTGTAAAGGAATCCTTAGTCTATAAAAGGATTGCCTAGGTTTAAGGTTATGTACGTATTGTTTTGTTAAGATTCAAGGTTGTAAAAACCCTAGTGATAGGAGATCACTCGTATTATTTATTAATAATATTGAATTATTGAAGTTGAAGTATATTGTGTTCTTTGTTCATTCATTGTTGATTCGTTCATACAAAACACAAACAAACAAATCTTCTAAGTGCTAGCTAGTAAATTCCGCGTGCTAGACTAGACATCATTCAAGGTATACATCTAACACAAGGAGTGTGTGTAGATCCGGTCAAGTGGTATCAGAGACAGGTTACTGATACTTTGGTTTAGAAGATCCAGACGAATTTGTTTAAGAAGAAGATGGACATGGAGACAACAACAAGTCAGACTAATATTGCTGCTAAGCTTCCAATGCTTAAACCCAATGAGTTCGATATGTGGCAATTAAGAATTGAGCAGTTCTTCCAAGTTCAAGATTATACTCTCTGGGAGATTATTGAAGATGGGAATTCGTTCAAACCTACAACTATAACAACCGTTGTTGAGGGTGTCACTGAAACTAAGGTGCAAACTAAGCCAACCACTACTGAAGAGAAGGCACAGCACAAGAATGATGTTAAGGCGAGAAGTTTGCTTCTGATGACTATTCCCAATGATCAGTTGTTGAATTTTAGCAATTTTAAGTGTGCTAAAACCCTTTTTGAAGCTATTGTTGCAAGATATGGTGGGATCGAATCCACCAAGAAAACTCAGAAGACCCTTCTCAAGCAACAGTTTGAGAATTTTTCAGCAACAAGCAACGAGTCACTAGATCATATGTTTAATAAACTTCAAAAACTAGTGAGTCAACTGGCTGTTCTAGGAATTGAGATGCCTCAGGAAGATCTCAACTCCAAATTTCTGAGGAGTCTACCAACTGAATGGGCTATGCATGTGGTTGTATGGAAAAACAAGCCTGATATAGATTCCATGAGCTTAATGGATCTCTATAGCAACTTCAAGATAGTTGAACATGATATTAAGAAGTCTACTGGATCAAGCTCAAGCTCAAGCTCAGGGAATTTGGCCTTTGTATCAACTCCCAGTACCTCAAGTCCAGATGAAGAAGTTCAAGTGACTGGAGCAGTTGGTATTGCTAGTTCCAATATTGGTACTGCTAGCACTTCAAGCAGTACTAATGGACTCTTGGATGAGAATACTTATTGTGCTTTCTTGACTACTCAGCACAATGGAAGTATGTTGACTCATGCAGATCTTCAAGAGATTGATGAAGATGATATTGAAGAGATGGATATCAAGTGGCAGCTCTCTCTTCTCAGCTTGAGAGCTAAGAGATTCTTGAAGAAGACTGGCAAGAAGATTGTCATAAACAGCAATGATGTTGCAGGGTATGACAAGTCCAAGATTGAGTGTTTCAATTGCCACAAGAAAGGTCATTATTCAAGGGAGTGCAAATTGCCAAGACAACAGGATGGCAAGAATAGAGGATTTGGAAGCAAGTTAAGAGTGGTGGAAGTTACTGACTCAAGCTCAAAAGCCATGGTTGCCATTGATGGCTTAGGGTTTGACTGGAGCTACATTGCAGAGGAGGAAGCAGAAGCATCTACAGAGATTGCTCTCATGGCATTTTCAGACTATGAGGTACAGGTTTCTAAATGTTCTAAATCTTGTGAAGCTTTAAAAGATCTAGAAACTCTTAAGAAAAGATATGAGGATCAGAGAAAAGAGCTAACCCAAACTGCTTTTAACTTAGCAAATCATAAGAGGGCTTTAGCTATGTTAGAAGAAAAATTGTTCATTATAAAAGTAATGAGTCAAAGTTTTCTGATGATATGATTATTGTTAAAAGAGACTTAATGTTTAGAGAGAATGAAATTAGAGTCTTAAAACATGAGCTAGAACAGGTTAAGAAAGCAAAGGAGAACATTCAAATGACTGTTAACACACTAGAATTTGCAACTCAGGGTGTTAGTAAGATTGTTGAGTGTCAGATCCTCAATAAAGCTAAGTCAGGCCTAGGTTATAAGTCAGTTCCACCTCCCTATAGAGGAATTCCAACACCCCCAGGCATAGACTTAGAACACACAGGACTACCTGAATTTCAACTACCTGAGCTTAAATATGGTCCTCAATCTAAAGAGAATGCAGCTGATAAACCTGTGTATGAGAGTGCTAGTGATAAATCACTATCTGAGTACAAGGTGTCCTCTGATAGGTTCTCTAGTAAGGAATCAGATTCTCCAACCATAGAGGAATGGACTTCTGATGATGAGGGTGATCAGGCTGTGGTTAAGCCTGTTAGTGTTAAAATGGAGAACCAAAAGTTCCAAAGATGGTTAAACTTGAGACTGTTAGGCCTAGATCAAATGCCAAACCTTTTAGACCAACGGTTAGGTATGTAGAAATGTATAGAACCACAAACAAGCCAAGAGGTAACCAAAGGAATTGGAATGACCTCAAATCTCACCAATTAGGGGATGATTTTGTCTGCTATAGGAAAGCTTGTTACTCGTGTGGTAGTTTTGACCATCTTGCCGATTTTTGTGATAAATGGTTGAGTGGATATTCAAACCATAGGTTGAGCATAGCAAGACTTCAAACTCTTCCTAGGAATGATAGAATGATACCCAGATCAGTTCTATTAAAGTCTGGCCAAAGACCAATTCAAACTGCTAGACCAACAGTTCAGCCTGTCAGACCAATTAGACCTATACACTCAAGGCCAACAGTTCAAGGTGCAAAAATGTTTTCCAAATCAGCACCAACAACTGTTAAGAGACCATTTCAAAACAGACAAGTAGTGAAAAACCAAGTTTGGAAACCCAAGGTAACAACTACCAAGCCAGCAGTTCCAACTGCTAGCAGAATAATTGTTACTGGTGTTAATAAAAACACTGCTAAGGGAAATATGGGTACTGGAGTGAATGCATCAGCATGTTGGGTTTGGAGACCCATCAAACCCAATGGTGCTAAATTTGTTTTGAAAAGAATGAATTATGTTGATGCAAGAGGAAAGCCTAAGTTTGTTTTGGCTTGGGTTCCACAAGGAAATTAATTTTTCTTTTTGAGTGCAATGTTAGTCATATACTTTTATATTGTGAGATAAGTTCTTTGTGGCCCTTTTCTTTGTTTTTGGACTAACACTTGCAGGTTTTGGATGAAAAGCATCAAGGAATTAATATGTTTTGGACTATATGGTGATTTGGAGCTCAGTGTGTGATCTTTGCACACAACAAATGGTTATTGGTTCACCATGTCTAACCCACATAAGAACCAACTAGTCCAGAGCAAACGGTTTCTGGTAAAGACTAATCAAATCCGTTAATGGTTGACAATTTACCAAAAATTGTATGGTTATCAGCTCACCATATCTAACTGTGAAGAGTTGGCTAGTCCAAAGCAAACGGCTATTAGTAAAGACATATCAAATCCGTTGATAGCTGATAGTTTGCTAAAAACTATGTTTGAGCCATGGTATTTTAAAATCCTTTTCAAAAAGTTCATACGGCTCAACAAAATTTTTCCAACAGTTGGTACGGTTAGTACAAAGTTAGTACGGCTCAACTAGCCGTTGTAAAAATCTGTCAGTAATTAATTTTATAGCCGTTGGGGTAAAACCGTTATTCTTAAGGTATTTATAGGGATTTTTCGAGAAGATAATTATCTTTTTACCATAAATTTCTTTATTCTATTTCTCAAGATAATTTATCTCATACGCATATTTCGCAAAACCCTAAACAGTACCTATAAACTCCAATAGGCTACATAAAACCTCAATTCCACTTTAAACGATCATCTTATTGCTATAATCTTTCACTCTTCATCAATACAAATGGCTAATTTGGAATTTGTTAAGCGTCACAATCAGGTTGTGTTTCTTGAGAAAACAGAGGAAGGAGATGGACCAAAATTTTATGATATTGTGGACTTTTTAAATCACTCTCACATAAGGTATGCTCTAACCGTTTCTCCTACTCTATATGTCTCTCACATCACACAGTTCTGGCAGAATGCTACTGTCTTGACTAGTGAAGATGGGGACTTAGAAATTCATTTTGAAGTGGATGGTGTATCTTTTGTTGCTACCGAGTCTATACTTAGGAGACATCTTAAATTAAAGGACTTAGATGGTATCAATACTATGCACAACACTGAAATATGGCAAGAACTTACCAAAATGGGGTATGATACATCCGAACACAAATTAATGTTTCAAAAAGGATGTTTCTCACCTCAATGGAGATTTTTGATACATACCCTTTTACATTGTTTAAGTCCTAAAAAGACTGCTTGGGAGCAGTTCAGTAGCAATATTGCTATTGCTCTCATTTGTTTGTCTACAAACAAGGTTTTCAACTTTTCAAAATTTATTTTTGAGGGTATGGCATCTAATGTAAACAGCAAAACCAAATTTCTAATGTATCAAAGGTTTGTTCAAACTCTTTTGAATAAAAAGACATACCTGCTTAAAAAACCAACAGAAACTTTTGCTACTCCTAGCCTTCAATCAAAAGTTTTTCAAAACATGGCTATGGCTAGTAGGCTTTTTCAAGGTGAAATAGTTCCATTGTTTCCTGAAATGCTTCAAACTGAAGTGGGTGAAGGTTCAGTACAACCAACTGATCCCCATCACACATCTACTTCAGCTACTGAAAGAACCCAAACATCCCAATTTCACATCACTTATAGGAGAAGGGAAACACCCAGAGTGATTCCTAATCTTCCCATGATCACCTCTCCTAGCAGAAGGGAAACACCCAGAGTGACACAGCCAGACGTGATGAGGGTAGTACTTCACATACTGAATTGATGGAATTGTGTACCAAACTAGTTGAGAAGGTAAAAATTTTGGAGGAAGAGCTAAAGAAGAATAATGAGGAACTCAAAGCTCACAAAAGGAATTTTGCCAAGGTCTACACCAAATTGACTCTTAGGGTGAAGAAACTTGGAGAGCAGTTAAAGAATAAAAAGGCAAACGTAGTTTTGGATTCTTCTGATGATGATGACTCAGATGATTTTGATAATGATGATGGTGATTCTCCCAAACAGGGGAGGAAATTAGATAAAGGTGAGGGAGATGGATCAGGTTCTCAAGGGAGGCAAAATGAAGAAGAAAAAGTCCAATTTGATATGGGTTCTGGTAAGGGAGATGGATCAGGTTCTTAGGGGAGGCAAAATGAAGAAGAAGAAGTCCAATTTGATATGGGTTCTCGTAATGATGATATGGAAATAGAAGAACAGACACATGAAGCAGTTCAGACTGATACTCAAGAAGCTGAAAAAGTTCCAACTGTTAAAGCAGTTCCACCTGCTGATACAGAGCATGAGACAGTTCTAACTGGTGATACTACGGCTGAAGAAGAATATGCTAGAAAAAGGAAAGATAGGGGTAAAAAGCCTATGACACTAGAAAAAGCTGCTTAAGAACAAGAAGCTACTCAAGTATTAGAAAAGCTCAAGAAAACAAAACCAAGAACTCAAGCTCAAATAGATCATGATGCAGAAGTTGCAAGGAAGATGATTGAAAAAGATTTAGCTGATGAACAAGCTCAAATAGACTTTGATGCAGAATTAGCAAGAAAGCTAGCTGCAGATGATGTAAGGAATATAGCTGAATTCATGGATAGAACAAGATCTGAAAAAATTAATCAAGAGGAGTTCAATGAGAAACTTCAATACTTGTTGGATTCTGATATGATTGTGAGAGCTCATGCTGGAATGATTCTTAAAGACAAGGAATTAAGTGAAGAAGAAAAGTCAGAAAAACTCAAAGAGTTCATCTTGTCAAAGAACAAAGAAGTTACTTGGAATGACTTAGTGCAGAGAATTAGAGAAAGGCAAGAGTCAGGATATAAGACAAAGTTGCCTACCAAGAAAGAAAAAGTCAGTTTCATGAAGCATTATTTGAAGAATCAAGCTAATTACAAGATGAGTGACTTTACTGGAAAGTCAGATGCTGAAATTGAAAAGACTTTCTATGAAACATATGCAAGACTGAATACTTCAAGCAAGGAGGATATCACAAGGAAAAAGAAAAGAGAACCACAAGTTCTGGAATCTGATAGTGCAAAGAAGTTGAAGTCTGGTGAAGAAGGTTTAACCAATGAGCAAATCAAGAATATGATGGTGATAGTTTCAGAGTCTACAAATATCAAACCATTAGAAGTCAAATATCCTATCATTGGCTGGGAAGTTTTCACTGATGGAAGGATGATGGGATGGAAGATCATAAGACTTGGAGGTATTACTGAGAGATACAAGTTGTTTGAAGATCTACTAAAAGGTTTTGATAGAGAAGATCTTAATCAGTTATGGAGCTTAGTAAAAGAAAGATTCAGAGTTCAAGATCCACCTGAAGACAAAGATAAAGAGTTATGGGTGCAGCTGAAAAGGATTTATGAACCTGATAGAGGAGAATCAATGTGGAGATTCCAAGCACAAATCGAAGATGTCTCTTGGAAGTTATTTGATATGTGTGGAGTGCAAAGAGTTTCTACTAAGGATGGCATAGAAATCTATATGTTAGTAGAAAAACATTATCCACTCAGATCAAGTGTTTTAACATCTATGTTGTATACAAAACCGAGGGTTGAAGAAGATTCTGAAATGGCAGATTTGTTGGTAACAAAGATTTTCAACCTTGCAGAACAAAGAAAGCTAAGTAGTAAGAGACAGTTATGAAAGATGTTTGGAAGAATCCCCCTCATATAGGAGATGAAGCTTAATTTGAAGAAACTTAGTGATTTAGGAAGAAATCATAAGTTTAGGGGAGGATTGTTAGGAATTAAGCTTAAGCAGTTAGTACGGCTGAAGATGAAAGTTAGTACTGCTGATGAGTTTTGAAGACAAAGAGCAGTTCGTACGGTTGAATATTGAAGTTAGTACGGATTATGACTTTGTGTAAGATAATTATAGAAAAGATATTGTGTATATCTTATATGATTAGGTTGATAGTTATCTTGTAAAGAAATCCTTAGTCTATAATAGGATTGCCTAGGTTTAAGGTTATGTACGTATTATTTTGTTAAGATTCAAGGTTGTAAAAATCCTAGTGATAGGAGATCACTCGTATTATTTATTAATAATATTGAATCGTTGAAGTTGAAGTATATTGTGTTCCTTGTTCATTCATTGTTGAATCGTTCATACAAAACACAAACAAACAAATCTTCTAAGTGCTAGCTAGTAAATTCCGCGTGCTAGACTAGACATCATTCAAGGTATACATCTAACACAAGGAGTGTGTGTAGATCCGGTCAACAGGATTTTTTAATGATAACATGATCTAATATGCAGGTTGGACTTTTTTCCTATGATATATTATGGGTGTTTTTTTACACCAGTGATGGTCAGTTTCGCCAAATCTTTTGATGCTCCTATTAAGGTAGTGTATGAATTTTTCTTTAAAATGGGTTGTTCATGTACCATATTTTGAGATTGTTATCTCACACAATGGTTTTAATCCATATCCAGCTTCTTTTCCCAACTAAAGTTGTTGCACGTCCATATTCTATGCTTGGTTTAGGCGACTTTGTAATTCCAATTATGGCATTCTTAGTGGGCAAGATACACCCTATTACTACTTTAGTGATTGTGTTTTGGCCGTTTATAAGGAAATTTTATCAATTTATAACTTTATCAATTTTTGTAAGTTGTATTTACATATATTTATGTTGGCCAACAGGAATTTTTGTAGCTTTGGCACTAAGGTTTGATGTATCAAGAGGGAGTAAGAGCAATCATTTTAAAAGTGCTTTTTCCGGATATGCAGTTGGTGTAATCCTTACAATTGTTGGCTGAAAGTAACAAGTGCACGTGGTGTTTAGGTGAATGGGTGGATTTTTGCTATTGGACACGAGCGTCTGAGTAAGCTTTTTGATGGGCAGTAGGTGCCTTACCCTGATGTGTATGTTGTGACTACACCACTCAACTAAAGTAGGTTATACATGTGCCGATTGAGTATTTCAAGTAACTTGACTATGACACATGCAACTAACTGTTTATGAGCTTGAAAATTCTGGTTAAACTTTCGCTTCTTTTAGTATATATATATTTACACTTTATAATGGCTGACTTCTGTAACAAGTAAAAAATTAAGTTCGCATACATTGTTGTTTTCTGCGTAAGATGCATCCAAAAATGGCTAAATATGTAGATCGAAACATCCCATGATTGCCCCTTAATGCCTATTTATTTGTTGGTTCAGGGGCAAATAAAAGATTTCAACCCAGGAATGACTATGCTACTTCATGAACAAGTTACTTCAAGTTATTAACAGTTCCAAAGAAGGTCTGCAATTGAAAGTATGTCTCAATGTCATTAATGGCTTTATTAGAAGAGATGATATAACACTTAATGTTAATGAGAGTAACAAGGAAGGCACCCGGCACGTAAGGTAAAGTCAAATGATGCTAATATAATAATGTCACTTTGGTTTATTTCAGTTTTCAAAACCTGATATGGCCAGTTTCTTTTGACCGTACAAGTTTATCAAAATTTGACTGATGTACACAATCTATAAGTTGAAGTCGAAAAGTACACACGCCGACTAAAGTGGGCTTATGAGAAAGCTGATCCAAACACCCTCATGATATATTAAAGATGTGGAGCTTTAGGTTCGAAAAGATGTAAGTCTAAAGTTTTATAGATAACAAATTTGTATCTCGCTATAGACTATTTATTTAGATCATATTAGTATGCTTAGGTGGGTTGTGAAAGTTTGGTCACGCTTGCAAACTCAACCCAAGACTCGAGAGGGAAAAGGTGGCTGCTGCCGATGTGCATGTACCCGACAGCAAAACAAATAACCTTGTTTTGTCTAGGTGGGCATCAAGGGAGAGAGAGAGAGTTGCAAGAGTCATGGGGAGGTATGAGCTTTGGAAACTCAATACATCCACACGTCTCGAGGATTCAAAGAGATAAGGTAACTTTAAAATTTCACTTGGTCTTACATCTATTATTGTGTTTGATCTCAAAAGTGGGAATTTCAATATTTTTCTTTCTTTCATGTAATGAGTTATTTTGTAGGCCACGTCGCTAGAAACCGAAGAAGAGCAAAGCAGAGTGGCTGAGGAGACGGGGGTGGTTTAAGCAAAAGCTTACGTGTCATCAAAGATACATAGATGAATCTATTATCTTTCGTTCTTGATAAATTTTTTAAAGTGTTACTCAACAATTGTCTTCTAATATTTTGCTTAGAACAAATTGTAAATAATAATGTTCTAAAGAAGCTTTATTTCGCATTTGGTCTAAAAGCATATACTTTGTAATGACAGATAATTGATTAAGTTTTATTTCCTCTTATCGCATTACCATTCATTTCTTTTTGTTCTTTATTCACTAAATAAATATTTTACGATGTTCATAATTCATCAACCGTTACTTAATTTATTCCTTAGACACTTTTCCAGCCATTTTTACCGGCCTTCTTTCGCTATAGAAAAATATGTCAACGATATTCATAAGTCAACCACCGTAGGAGTGTCTAGAGAAAGAATGCACAAGGAAAAGGTGTTGTTATTTAGTTTAATTCAGCCCTCAATATTTAAGTGTTTACTATATTTTGCATTTGAACTAAAAGCATATACTTTGTAATGGCTGATAATTTATTAACTTTTATTTACTCTTATCAGATTACCATTCATTTCTTTTTGTTCTTTATTAACTGTAAAAATATTTTACGATGTTCGTACTTCATTAACCGTTGCTTATTTTATTCCATGGTCACTTTTTCAGCTATTTTTTACCGTCTTGCTTTCGCTATAGTCAAATATGTCAACAATATTCATAAGCTTACGACTCTTTCTTTCAACATGTACACTTTCCAACCATTTTTTACCACCCTTCTTTCGCTATAGGAAAATATGCCAACGATTTAATATGATTACATATTAATATAGAGTGAATAATGTACTCAGACATCACTTCTGAAAACATCACAGATGACCAGACTACACAGTCAAAGCTGGAGCATACGAGCAAAAAGTATTCAGAAGATGGAAAAAGGATATGAAAGAAGACACTACATTTGTAGCTAAAGATCAGATTACAATCATAGAAAATCAAGATAAGACATTGATAAAGGCAATCTTGACTTAAGAGGTAAGCCAAAAATAGAACTTTACTCTCACTTACTTGATCGCCACATAATCCGAAACGAACTCTTACATAACCGAAGTTATATGGATTGAACAGGCTAATGCGGAAAGCCAACATAATTAAAGAATATACAAGTCTCTTCCAGCATTGAAGGAGCCACCGAGGACATAAAAATTACACATAATTTTGTGTTTGAAAAGAAAGAAAAGGACGGCGTACTCATATCTGAAGTACAAACTCCCAAAGCATCGTCCAAGGTGGAGATAAAGGGAGAACATCTAGAGGAAATGAGTGACACATGTGAAACACTTACAGGAGGAAAATCAAGCGAGAAGCTGCAATATCTTCACTTCAACTCGCTATAGGTATTTTTTACTCGATGTGATAGTAGAATACGCGGAGACTAACAATAAGGTTGTCATGTTTGTCCCCTCAATTGAACTTGCTGATAAGTTATATGTCGTGATTAAAGAGTTGCAAAACTTCGACACGGCAATAGCTCATGGTGGTCTTGAACAAAAACATAGAGAGACGATGCTCGGCCTATACTACAAGGGTTTTTTTCAGATTCTTATAACAACCGATGTTAAATATATTAATAAAGGGATTGATCCAATTAAGGTTTGCTCTATTATACAAATGTACTTGGTATGTGCTTATTCACATACCTTTTCTTGACCAAATTAAGACCAAAACGACCAAAAACTAACCATAAATGCCAAAGATATTGTGTTTTTGTGTTTGTTTCTATGCAGGTACGGATATCATGAAATATGGACAAAATAAAGCAAAAACCAAGAAAACGAGCACGAGAATTGGAAAAGGTCAAAAGCCGAAGCCGGGAAGCAAATGGTCAAAGTTTATGCTCAAATGTCAAACAAGTCCTTGAAGAATCAAAGAAATACAAGACAAGCCCTTGGATCAAATTTGAAGAACGGCAGAAATGGTCCCTAAAATTTCAGATTTTACATCTTTGGTCCTTGTCTAAATTTCTTAAACTTTAAAAACCTACTATCCGGATTTAATCTTAAATCCAAACCAAAACCAAAAACCCACAAGCCCAAAATCAATACCCACAGCCCACCACTTTATCTTAAATCCACAACCCAACCCATGACCCATCCTTTAAACCCGAACCCAACCCGGATATATCCCAAAACACTTACCCGGGTCAACGAAATTAATTACTAGTCAAACACAAACATTACCCGCCCCCCAATTTTACCCAGATGAAGAGCACTAATTACCCCGCTAGTAAAATTACTGAGATTAAGGGCAATTGTGTCCTTGCACGCATTTCTAGAAGGAATTCTGACATGTCAGGAATGACATGTCAGCAATCCCAGGGAAATAGAGGCCTCTGATTGGCTGATGGGACGTGGAAGATTTGATCAAGGGTTGTAAATGTGAAGTGACGTCCAAGGAATGATCAAAGGGCTGGAAACGATTCAAAGAAGCACAAATAGGCACGGATTGGTGACATGGACAGCCTAGAATCATCCTATTTCGGCTATAAATAGAGGGATCACCCTTCTTCATTTTCATGTAGTTTTTAGATTATTGTTATGCTGTTAAAATGATTTCTGAGTTGTAGTTTTATGCTTTCTATTGTAACTTTTCAAATTTGATTAATGAAATTTAGTTTTAATCTTCCTTAAACCCTTATCTCTTAGCTTATTTTCAATCTCATCTTAGCTTATCTACTATTTCTTATCAGCTTATATTATACAAATTTCGTTTATCAAAAGTTTTTTCTTTCTTTCATTAGTGTTCAATTTATCTCAAAAATCCAAAATATAGAGAAATCCTTCAAAAATACAAAAATATCTAAAACCTAGCTTCAATAAGCTAGTTTTCTCTTAGTTTAAGCTCATCTTAGCTAAATATAGCTTCTGTGAGTTGTGTAGTAGCTTATTTGGATCTATATCTCTCATAAACTCAATAGTCAACAAAAGTCAAACTAGCACTCAATAAGCACTTGAACTTATCCATTGAGGAAGAAGACCCCTAGGACTTATAGTATTCTTATTCTGAGCTTATTTCTAAGCTCATTATTGAAATGAAACCCTTGTTCAGCTAGGGTCTTCAAGTGAGTTCTCATTTTAACTTTATATTGCATTTCATAGCTTAAGTAGTGTAGATCTGTCATTATTAGCTTATTACTGTTCTATTAGCTTATTTTAATCATATCTCAGCTTATTTAGAGTAGACATAGCTATTTGATAGTAATTATAAGCTTAATCATCAATTTGATTCTTAAACACTAAAAAAAGTCAAAAATCGTCATAATAGCTTATAGCTTATTAGGTGCTTATTTCATTATTGAGAGTTGCTTATTAGGTGAGAAGTAAGCTGTATAATCAGTAGGTAACAAGTTTCATAGGTTAAATTAGCTAGGAGTAGTGTAAAAGTTCAAAATTAATTTCATAAGGGGTGTTTGGTTTATACCAATACTGTGTGATTGAGCTTAATGTACTATTCATTTGCTACTTGATGAGTTTTGATCTAGCATAAGTAAGGCTGAATAAGCATATTTCAGTAGGAATAAAGTGAATTTAACTCATTTGGAGGTTATTGGCTTATAGGAGTATTTTTAAGGTCATAGCTGATCTAATAAGCTCAGTATAAGCTGAGCTTATTTAGACAAGCACTTTGGTGATTTTTGGGTTTATTACATTAGTTTAAGTGGAAATCCATAAGTAGGCACTGTTTCATGAAGTATTGAAGAAGTTGAGGACCAAAACCCATTCCTGCTGCATCAGAAACTAATGAGCAGACCTGCACAATAAGCTGCTGATCTCAGCTTTTTGCTTACTACATATCTGCTTATTCCCTTGTGCATCTTGTCTGAAATTTGGTTTGCTAATAGATAGTAATAGTGGCTTCATAGTTTTGAGCTTGATTTGCATTTTGTAGCTTATAATATTAGCTTTAATCTGTCTGTAATAAGCCCTAATAGTGTTGTTCTGAGCCTGCATCAATTTCAGTTTCCAACTTCATCTGATCTAGGTCAAATTTCAATAAGCAATTGATAGCTAAATTTGGGCATTTTGAGTTTGGAAGTAGCCTTTAGTATAAGCTTTCATAATCAGCTTTTGGTTTCCCCTGACTAGCTTTTTCCCAGTTTCTAGAGTAGCTTAAAAGTGGGGTGTTAGTCATTGCTTCTGTCCAAATTTTGTCAATTGTGCAAACTGCTTATTGTCTAATTCTGAGAGCTTATTTGGTCATCATTAGTGGTTTTAAACTTAATTTAGTGAGTTAAAATGAATTTGAAGATTTGATAATTTTTGGTACTGTTTAGCTTATTTTTGAGCTTTTTAGAAACTGCTTATTTGCCCAAACTGCTTATCAGGGTTTAGATAAGTTCTAATTTCATTTTTCCTAGCTTCATAATATCATTTAAGATTTTTCTGAAAAGTTTCATATTTTTCCAAAGTCATTTACTATTTTTTAATCATTTAATTAGTTTCTTTTAGTTTTAAATTCATAAAAAATAAAATAAAAGTCAAAAAAATATATTTCTTTTTTCTAAAATTTTCTTTTAATATTTAGGATTTAGGAAAATAATTTTCATAATTTTAGGGCTTATAATTTAGGAATTCACTTTTTAGATACGTTTTTAAATTCGTAACGTACGTTTTAAGTTTAAATTACGTTTTAGATATCGTGTGCTAAGATCACTTGTACCCTTAGCTTAAGTACTTGTTTTTACTTGTTATTTCACATTCGTAGTGTAAGAACCCCACAAATCACTCTTATTCACAATTCACTTCACATATCGACAATCGTTACGGCAACTCGACTTCAACCTTCATTGGGACTACGACCCGGGGAAATACATTCGTTGTATTTTCTTTGGAATAAAAATACTAATTGGTTGAAAAACATCAATTAAATGGCGCCGCTGCCAGGGAAGGCTTGAGAAGAGTTTGAATTTCGTTCGTTGAATCGTGTTTTGAAGACCCTTCCTCGGAAGTTCTTTGTTTTTATAAAAAGAAAAATACAAAAAGAATATAAATAAAAAACTTTTCCTAAAGTGTTTTCAAACATACAAAAATAATATAACCTCACTTTTCTGAAAGTTTTGTAAACCATTCCGAATAAATAACAAAAGAGATCGTTAAGTTAAACGTTACTCGGATTATTTCTTTACTACAACCTATACACGGGGTTTAAGGAGGTCTTGACATTAAATTGCAGACCGAAAAGAGATCCATTCTTCTCTTCCGCCACGCTGCGCGTAGTTTTGAAAGAAATGAGTACGGTTGATCGAACGATCACCAAAAAGATAATAATTCTAGTTTTTCCTTAATAAAAATCCAAAAATATTTTATTTTCAAATTTGGTTTTTCTTTTTAACCTTTTGTTTCTTTTTGGTGTATGCGCACCCGTTCTTCTTCTTCTCCTAATCTTCTTTCACCTCTCTCCAATCCCGAGAGAATTATCCGTCACAATCACCGTGTAAAACCCTGAAATTCTGAAACATCTAAAATACCTAAAAATACCCTCTAATTTTAAAGTTTTGAGAAGACGATTAATAATTCAAGACATCGCATTATATTTTGACCTAAGTATTTAAAACGTTAATAATTAAATACTCCGCGACATATCGAACCTATAACTTATGATAACATTAAAAGTCACATAAATTGCACACCAAATATATCACACGTTAGGATGTGATACGGGCCGAACCTATGTAATATTTGTACACAACATTTTAATAAATTCATAAGTAAGAAATGGGTCAATTGGAAAGTTTTGAATCACCAATAACTCCCCTAAATTCAGCCATGATTTACGTCACTTTAGTCAAACCATATCAAACCAAATCAATTCCCATTAAAATCTTCCAAAAACAGAAAACGCTCCCCCTTTCTAAACTATCTTTACACGTCTTCTTTTCTGCCTATTCTTTGATTCGACAGGTCCCAATAAACACAAAGTTCTATTAATTTTTCTCTCTTTCAAGACCAAAGTGTTCGAAGGGATATTGTACTCATTCGTGGGCTATAGGTTGCTACGTGTGGTGAATTTGTGGGGTTGGAATCGTTGCCTCGTTTTCTCGTTCTCTTTTATTTGTCTCGTACAGCAGCAAGGTATCATCACATAATCACTTTTGCTTCTTTGTTCCATTCGACACTCATACACCTATAGGATCTGAATCTTTTAAGGCAAAAACCTAATTTGTTTTATGCTAAATCAGAATATGTTTGTCTTTAGTTAACATGTTATAAAACCTATGAAAATACCACACGAATTCATGAACCTATACATGTAAATCTTTAATTCTGTTTTACTTTTCGAATTAATTGTCACTTGTCGACTAATATGCTTCTAAAACAAATACTAACGTGTACGTATACAAAAAGGGTTGTGTCTGTTTGCATGCCACCTTAGGGTCGACCATGGCTAATATGAATAAATATATTGTTTGTTACTTTCACGTGTAAGGTTATGGCTGCATGGTAATTGGGATATGGCTGTGTATGTAATACGTGTGGGTTGGGAAAGTTTGGAGTCACATGGAGTTTGAATATATTGAGTCTTGTTGTGTCTTAATGCCGAGATATTTGCGAGTGTGTGTGGAATTAATAATTGGTCGAATGTGGTGTGTTGGTGTCGAGAGTGATGTTACAAACGGGCTGAATCCATAGGGTAAAAGTGGGTTTGTTCGAGTACTAGTAGAGGTCGTTGGTTGATGTGTCGAATGCGTACTAAACAAAAGTAATATGCGTGTGTGTGCATGCATGGTGAAGGGGTCGAATGAGAACAAGGAAAGGCTGGGAAACTGGTTACAGAAGGTCGTGTAATAGCGTGTAAAATATGGGTCAAATGAGTGGTAGGGCATTAAGGGTATTTGGACATCGTTGATCGTCGCGGTCTAAGATTAAAATGAATAATACGTAAATAAATTATGAACGACGGAGTCTAATATTATCATGATAATATAAAATTATAGCATAAACTTTAAAATAATTTTATTTGACATTTTAATTTTGATAATTTGCATTTTGACTCTAAACTTTACTAAATTAGCATAATTAACCCTAAGCTATTATTTTGATCATATTAAATCTTTAAGTCTATTTTATTTCCAATAATAATCCTAATTTATTAAACTTACTTAGAGTGGAAATTTAATAATTATGGAAAGTTACTATTTCCGGAAAGCTACTATAAAAGGAAAGTTACTAAAAATGGAAAGCCGAATAAGATGAGCAATCCGATTTTAAATAAGTTATTAATAAGACGAGCATGAATTCGTGTAGATTCGCTGAAGATGGAGGTTGCTTCCGATCTTTATGTTCTAATTGTGCTTTCACTTGCGGTCTAAGGTACAGATGTTCTGACCTTTCTTTTAAGGTTTCTCATGATCTCTCTCGTATTCTGAATCCATTAGTTCTGATTCGATTGCTATGATTTCCCTTTGCTTGAACCTCCCCAGTTGAGTTCCATTTGATATGAATTCTGATCTGAAGCTATGCTATGAAAACCTTTTCTAATTATATCTTGAAAATGTTTTGAGGAAAAACTATTTTAAAAGGGTGTTTATAAATGAGGCAAAACCATTTTATATAAATGTTACTAACTTTTATGAAGGCTATTTTGGAAGACTAATTTTTATGAAAAACTGTTTTGAAAGAATATTTTGTGAAAATTACTTTAAAGAATCGTTTTATTAAAGTCACAAATAAAGGATTGTTTAAAATGGACCTTGATGGAAGTTTTAAAATGAACTTTTGAGATGAACCTTGATTATGATTATGAGTTATGATTCAGTTAAGATTTCCCAGGCCATTTCTATGTTTCCTTGTATATGAACCTTTTGATATGACGTTGAGATGCATTTCTGATATATGACTTTGAGATGACCTTGAGATATGACTCTTAGTTTGATACCCGAGCCACCTTTCTGTTTCCTAGCCAGGAAGGTAACCTGGCCGTGTCTGTGATGCACCACTGGCATGACTCCTGTGTGGGGGAGTGATTTCTCACGCCGTCCCCTTTTATATTATGATATGGCCATGATGACTTTGAGATTATGATTTTGAGATTGACTTTGAGTGGGGGCGTATGGATTGCAATCCTAGGCATGTATGTTTAGTGGATTTAACTATGACTTTGAGTATGAATTTGAGGTGACTGGTGCTTGTGTGCATTACACGCCTTTCACATTTCTGGGAGCTAGCTACTCCACCCCATTTGATACATGAGGCCACCCCTCATATTATCTGGTTGCCTGAGAGGTATCCCCTCTGATTGTGAGACTATGATGTTGAGATGTGACTTTGAGATTATGACTTTGAGTTTCTGGGCTCGTGGTGGATAACTATCCTAAACCTTTACTCTTGTATCTTATTTATATCTCTTTCATTATGCTACATCTGATTATTTCCATTTACTTTCGTTTCCGTTTATTATATATCTGTTCACTGGGCTTTTTAAGCTCAGCCGCACGTTTTCTTTTCGTGTGCGGCAGGTTTTTAGATGGAAACTGGGTTATGAGTGGAGAGAACCTCAGACTTAGAAGACTTTGATAGCTATTATGGATTAGCAATGATTAGAAGACATTATATGTAGACTTAGTAGTTATTGGAATTTCCCTTTGTAACCTTGTGTATTCAGTATTTCATTTGTAACCTTTGAGAATCTTTGTATTACTATTGAATGTATGCTTTGTTTGATCTGATATGAAGCCATTAGTGTGATACTTCTACCCTTGCCGGGTTGGGGTGTTACAATTATGGTATCAGAGCAACAGGCTGCGATTCGTAATACATTTACCCTTGGCCTGTGTAAGTTAGGACCACTAAGTTTCCCTGTAGGCGCTCATAAGACAACCTTTGAAAATTTGCTTTAAGATTTCCCTATAGGAATGTAAGTTTTGACCAGTGAGGAATGAGTAGACTATAAGGCGTTTGTTTAGGTATCATTGCTTCCGCATCACTCTGATTCGTGCCTTGCTTTTGGTTAGATCCTGTAGATATCACTTTTGAAAATCGAAAGCTTATACTTTGCACCACCTAAGATTTGGAACCTGATTAAATCTTGAAGGCATTGAGAATTGCACAATAATTTTTTGACACTATTTGATCCTTATCTTCAGATTTTGACTCTGATCTCTGATCCTTTCGATAATTATTTTGACGCCTCTTCGGGCACTCTGAGAACCTCCATGGCGATGACGCACTTGATATGTTTTGTTTTTGTCTCTTGCTTTTGACAAGTATCTATGAATCTTCCGACACTATTTGATTTCGTTTCACCCATCTCTATTCCTATGAGAGGTCTTGTGGTGTGTAACCACAAGTATAAAAATCTTTCCCCCTCACTTTCGAATGATAAAGATTTGATTTGTGATCCGTCTTTCTTTGGATAATTAACTTGGATTTTATTCTGGCAAGGAATTGGTTGATGGAGCATTCAAATATTGACAATTTCCCTTCTATGTCTCACCTTTGATGTTTGCAACAATTTTGAACTCCCTACTACGGTTACCGATTGTTAAACCCTTTGCTATCACCATTACTCTGGAGACTCGTGTGTTACTTTCACAGTTATGAAGTTTTTCCTAGAACCCATTTCGTACACCAATGAATGAACCTTATCTTGAAAGTTATTTGGCACCCTGAATCCTGAATATGACCCTTGGTCGAACCACCAAAATTTTTCCATCGGAGCGTGAAATAGGATTTGACTTGATACCTGGAGATTGTCTAGTCACAAAGCGAAGGTGTCTTTCAGATGTGTCCGGGATCATACCAGTTTGTTTGAGCAACCGAGAGGAGCAAGAACCAAAGACCAGAAGTGAGTTGGTTTAAGTGTATCTTCTGGGCGTGTTGATTTCTGTAAGCTGAACCGTAATACCGTTAGGACCCAATGTTCCTCCACCCTGAAACGATTATGTGCTTGTTTAATTTCAGAGCGCGAAGTTTCCTTCTGATGAATAGATTTCGCCTTCAGTATTCGTAAAAGACTGCTATGACGATTAATGACGCTAATAATATTAGCTAAAGCTCTGACTGTTTTGCGAATTGATGAATGATGTTTTCTCGTGAGTACTTGGACAAATGGTCATTGTATGACTAAATAGTACGTTTGGAGACGAGAAAGAGCATGAAGAATCATCTTTGCACTTCGTTAGAAAATTCGTCGGTCATTGGTGCTTTCTGAGAGTTTGATATTTGTAGAGGCAACGATGTTCTTAATCGAGGATATCTCCTTAAATCCCGCAAGTTTTGAAAACTATCGCCATGTGGTCAAGACTAATAACAGAATGGAGAACTGAAACCTTTTGAACCTTGCAGAAGAATGCTGGAAGACGTTTGCAACTTATGATACCATTGAGAAATTTCGTGAACAGAGAGAAACAATTTAGTTTGATTTAGAATGGAGTTTTAGAAAAGTTGAAAAAAAGAATTAGCTTCCACACCCTCGGGCGGAGCAAATTTTGGGATAAATCGGAAAGAGAATCGGTTATACTCCTTTACAGCACAGAAGGCTTTTCGTATGCAGCCAGACAACTAGAAGCACGTCAGAAGAGTTACTTCGCTGCCTGACCTGGAGTTGACAACAACGGTGGCTACCTGGAGAGTGAAGACATTACTTCAAGGTAGAAATGTTGGCGATGCTGAAGATCTAGTCAAGACGGCGAACCCGGAGCTGATGAAGACGCGCAGTCTCACTTCCCTATTCATCTTGGTTGTACTAAGATGAATTGAGAGCGGAAGCAGACTGGATGATGAAGTGATTTAAAGATCGTGCCAGAAAGCCACAATACTCCATCACATTCCAAGAAGAACTGCAAGAGGCTCGACAAACCAGACACAAGTTCCCAATTTTGGTTTCACTTCCGAATTGATGGGCAGACGAAGACAGATTAACTGGACTCGAAGGGAGTGGATGTGTTGAATGAGTGGAGTTCTGAAACGGACCCTTTAGATTTGGAAGAACTGATTCTACGAAGGTCGAAGCTCTTGGCAACTAACTTTCATTCCATTGACTCTCTTAAGTTTCGTTATATAGTAAGAAGATCCTCTCATGATTTAAGTTCCCTAGAAGCCTTTCAGTTCGTGTTTATTGTTCGTATGTTCGGTGATGGTTTTGTTCTGAGAGATTCTGGCGAATTGTGGAAGATATGATACTTGTGACGGCGTGCCTCACTTTTGCCAGGCAATCTGGAATTTTGATACTCTTGCGAATAGTTTTGTTTTTCCCTCTTGACTAAGACATTCGATTTTGTTGACCTCGAGACTGTAGAAGTACTAGGTGGATTAAGATAGGTGGTTTTGATTACGACTTGAGATAAAGTATGACCATCATGAGGGCATACCTATATGATGCCGGTATTATGACGTCTGGCCAACGTGATAATACTTACATCATATAACGTGCACTTGTTGTGGGCATAGGATATCTTAGGGAGTACCTAAGAAGTTAGAATTTGAAATTCCGTTGGATTATCCGTGATTAGTGAGACTTTAAGTTCATTCTACCTATGCGTATACTCTGCCTTCGTTCATTAGATGTCTGGATGAGTTTGGACTCTCGTTTTGCATTCTGTTGACCTCAGCTATAAATCTTGAACTCTTCGTAGAACTCTCTACTGTTGATACAGTTAATTTGATTTGAAATATTGTTTGTATTCCATATGAGCTTCCTGAAGATTCACCTATCAACCATTTTATGTGCATGGACCTTTTGATCAGAAATCAGCTTATTTTGTCTCCTTCTGAGAAATTTGAACCCACCTCGTTTTGATTTGAGTCATGAGAAACTATTTGGTCTGAAGATCTTTCTGGAAGAACCTCCTCTGGCGTGAGAATGTTTGTGATGATCTTTTGCGACTTATTACGACTTCGTTTAACTTTGCGACATCAATTTTCGAGGACGAAAAGTTCTTTTTAAGAGGGGAAGAGTTGTAAAACCCTGAAATTCTGAAACATCTAAAATACCTAAAAATACCCTCTAATTTTAAAGTTTTGAGAAGACGATTAATAATTCAAGACATCGCATTATATTTTGACCTAAGTATTTAAAACGTTAATAATTAAATACTCCGCGACATATCGAACCTATAACTTATGATAACATTAAAAGTCACATAAATTGCACACCAAATATATCACACGTTAGGATGTGATACGGGCCGAACCTATGTAATATTTGTACACAACATTTTAATAAATTCATAAGTAAGAAATGGGTCAATTGGAAAGTTTTGAATCACCAATAACTCCCCTAAATTCAGCCATGATTTACGTCACTTTAGTCAAACCATATCAAACCAAATCAATTCCCATTAAAATCTTCCAAAAACAGAAAACGCTCCCCCTTTCTAAACTATCTTTACACGTCTTCTTTTCTGCCTATTCTTTGATTCGACAGGTCCCAATAAACACAAAGTTCTATTAATTTTTCTCTCTTTCAAGACCAAAGTGTTCGAAGGGATATTGTACTCATTCGTGGGCTATAGGTTGCTACGTGTGGTGAATTTGTGGGGTTGGAATCGTTGCCTCGTTTTCTCGTTCTCTTTTATTTGTCTCGTACAGCAGCAAGGTATCATCACATAATCACTTTTGCTTCTTTGTTCCATTCGACACTCATACACCTATAGGATCTGAATCTTTTAAGGCAAAAACCTAATTTGTTTTATGCTAAATCAGAATATGTTTGTCTTTAGTTAACATGTTATAAAACCTATGAAAATACCACACGAATTCATGAACCTATACATGTAAATCTTTAATTCTGTTTTACTTTTCTAATTAATTGTCACTTGTCGACTAATATGCTTCTAAAACAAATACTAACGTGTACGTATACAAAAAGGGTTGTGTCTGTTTGCATGCCACCTTAGGGTCGACCATGGCTAATATGAATAAATATATTGTTTGTTACTTTCACGTGTAAGGTTATGGCTGCATGGTAATTGGGATATGGCTGTGTATGTAATACGTGTGGGTTGGGAAAGTTTGGAGTCACATGGAGTTTGAATATATTGAGTCTTGTTGTGTCTTAATGCCGAGATATTTGCGAGTGTGTGTGGAATTAATAATTGGTCGAATGTGGTGTGTTGGTGTCGAGAGTGATGTTACAAACGGGCTGAATCCATAGGGTAAAAGTGGGTTTGTTCGAGTACTAGTAGAGGTCGTTGGTTGATGTGTCGAATGCGTACTAAACAAAAGTAATATGCGTGTGTGTGCATGCATGGTGAAGGGGTCGAATGAGAACAAGGAAAGGCTGGGAAACTGGTTACAGAAGGTCGTGTAATAGCGTGTAAAATATGGGTCAAATGAGTGGTAGGGCATTAAGGGTATTTGGACATCGTTGATCGTCGCGGTCTAAGATTAAAATGAATAATACGTAAATAAATTATGAACGACGGAGTCTAATATTATCATGATAATATAAAATTATAGCATAAACTTTAAAATAATTTTATTTGACATTTTAATTTTGATAATTTGCATTTTGACTCTAAACTTTACTAAATTAGCATAATTAACCCTAAGCTATTATTTTGATCATATTAAATCTTTAAGTCTATTTTATTTCCAATAATAATCCTAATTTATTAAACTTACTTAGAGTGGAAATTTAATAATTATGGAAAGTTACTATTTCCGGAAAGCTACTATAAAAGGAAAGTTACTAAAAATGGAAAGCCGAATAAGATGAGCAATCCGATTTTAAATAAGTTATTAATAAGACGAGCATGAATTCGTGTAGATTCGCTGAAGATGGAGGTTGCTTCCGATCTTTATGTTCTAATTGTGCTTTCACTTGCGGTCTAAGGTACAGATGTTCTGACCTTTCTTTTAAGGTTTCTCATGATCTCTCTCGTATTCTGAATCCATTAGTTCTGATTCGATTGCTATGATTTCCATTTGCTTGAACCTCCCCAGTTGAGTTCCATTTGATATGAATTCTGATCTGAAGCTATGCTATGAAAACCTTTTCTAATTATATCTTGAAAATGTTTTGAGGAAAAAACTATTTTAAAAGGGTGTTTATAAATGAGGCAAAACCATTTTATATAAATGTTACTAACTTTTATGAAGGCTATTTTGGAAGACTAATTTTTATGAAAAACTGTTTTGAAAGAATATTTTGTGAAAATTACTTTAAAGAATCGTTTTATTAAAGTCACAAATAAAGGATTGTTTAAAATGGACCTTGATGGAAGTTTTAAAATGAACTTTTGAGATGAACCTTGATTATGATTATGAGTTATGATTCAGTTAAGATTTCCCAGGCCATTTCTATGTTTCCTTGTATATGAACCTTTTGATATGACGTTGAGATGCATTTCTGATATATGACTTTGAGATGACCTTGAGATATGACTCTTAGTTTGATACCCGAGCCACCTTTCTGTTTCCTAGCCAGGAAGGTAACCTGGCCGTGTCTGTGATGCACCACTGGCATGACTCCTGTGTGGGGGAGTGATTTCTCACGCCGTCCCCTTTTATATTATGATATGGCCATGATGACTTTGAGATTATGATTTTGAGATTGACTTTGAGTGGGGGCGTATGGATTGCAATCCTAGGCATGTATGTTTAGTGGATTTAACTATGACTTTGAGTATGACTTTGAGGTGACTGGTGCTTGTGTGCATTACACGCCTTTCACATTTCTGGGAGCTAGCTACTCCACCCCATTTGATACATGAGGCCACCCCTCATATTATCTGGTTGCCTGAGAGGTATCCCCTCTGATTGTGAGACTATGATGTTGAGATGTGACTTTGAGATTATGACTTTGAGTTTCTGGGCTCGTGGTGGATAACTATCCTAAACCTTTACTCTTGTATCTTATTTATATCTCTTTCATTATGCTACATCTGATTATTTCCATTTACTTTCGTTTCCGTTTATTATATATCTGTTCACTGGGCTTTTTAAGCTCAGCCGCACGTTTTCTTTTCGTGTGCGGCAGGTTTTTAGATGGAAACTGGGTTATGAGTGGAGAGAACCTCAGACTTAGAAGACTTTGATAGCTATTATGGATTAGCAATGATTAGAAGACATTATATGTAGACTTAGTAGTTATTGGAATTTCCCTTTGTAACCTTGTGTATTCAGTATTTCATTTGTAACCTTTGAGAATCTTTGTATTACTATTGAATGTATGCTTTGTTTGATCTGATATGAAGCCATTAGTGTGATACTTCTACCCTTGCCGGTTTGGGGTGTTACACACCGAGTTAATTTCCCAACCGTTGAGGAAATGAACAACAACGATCAACCCCCGCCGATGGGTGGTGAAAATCATATACCAGCTCCCGATCTCCGAACGATGGAGGAGTTGTGCCAACCTACAATGCTTGGACGTGGTGGCCCGATTGCCCCCCTCAATATCCAAGCTGCGGATTTTGGACTTAAACACCACATGATCGAACAAGTCCAAAATTCTTGCCAATTTCACGGTTTTCCGGGTGACGATGCAAACAAGCATCTTGACAAATTCATTACCGTCACCCAAAGTATGAAACACAATGGGGTCACCGATGACGCCCTTCGCCTATATCTTTTCCCATATTCCTTGACGCATCATGCCACCGCATGGTTTGATCGTCTTCCCAAGAACTCCATTCACACTTTTGATGAGATGGTTTCGAAGTTCTTGGCGAAATATTTCCCACCGTCGATGGTGACGAAATTAAGGAATGAGATTAGCAATTTCCGTCAGCTTCCTGACGAATCCTTATTCGAAGCATGGGAACGCTACAAGCTCTCGATTGATCGGTGTCCTAACCAAAATATGTTATTGGTCACCATTATAGACACATTTTATAATGGTTTGACATTACGACACCGTGATACGATTAATGTTGCAGCAGGAGGCACTTTCATGAAAAGACGTCCAGAAGAGTGCTATGATCTCATTGAAAACATGACTACCCATCATAATTATTGGGATTCCTCTGCCGAGAGGAATGAGTCAACTAGAGCTGAAACTTCTTCTTCTACCTTCGAGATAGCCGCTCTTTCTAAGCAGATGAATGATATGTCCACTGCTAGCCCGTGAGACCGAGGTGACAAAGGACACGAAACTTCCTACTAACAACGGAAGGACCGAAGACGTCCAACCGTCTGAACCAAAGATTGTTTTTGAGCCAAAAGAAACTCCCGTAAAAGCCAAGCTTCCGTATCCTTCAAGATTGAATGATCAAAAGCTCCGCGAAAAAGCTTCAAATCAAATGGAGAAATTCTACCAAATCTTCCAAGATTTGCATTTTGACATAAGCTTCGCGGATGCTTTACTTCTGATGCCTAAGTTTGCTTCTACAATCAAAGGATTATTGAGTAACAAGGAAAAATTATTTGAGCTGGCAAAAACTCCGCTAAATGAGAATTGCTTAGCGGTTATCCTTAAAAAGCTTCTGGAAAAGCTTGGAGATCCCGGAAAATTCCTCATTCCATGTGAATTTTCGGGGATGGTTGAATGCTACGCCTTGGCCGATCT
Source organism: Artemisia tridentata subsp. tridentata (assembly GCA_021014915.2). Taxonomy (NCBI): domain Eukaryota; kingdom Viridiplantae; phylum Streptophyta; class Magnoliopsida; order Asterales; family Asteraceae; genus Artemisia; species Artemisia tridentata. Next base: position 161,359,874 of record CP139504.1, on the reverse strand, counting down.
CGGTGCAAGCATCAACCTAATGCCGCTGTCAGTATGGAAAAAACTTTCACTGCCCGAACTCACCCCCACTTGCATGACCCTCGAGTTTGCGGACCGGACCATAACCCATCCTAAGGGTGTAGTCGAGGATGTCTTTGTCAAGGTGGGGAAGTTCCATTTCCCCGTCGATTTTGTGGTGGTTGATTTCGATGCCGACCCCCGGGTTCCTCTAATTCTTAGAAGGTCATTCTTGAGGACCGGGCGAGCTCTGATTGATGTTTATGGTGAAGAAATAACACTGCGGGTTGATAATGAAAAAGTCACGTTTAACATTAATCAAAACTCGAAATCTCAAACCACCAAATGCAACGTTGCTACGGTTGATCAAAAATCTGATCCCGCAATTGCTTCCAAAAGAATTGATTCGACACTTTCAGGATTCACGGTTAAGAGTATTTCAAATAAACGTGCTGAGCTCAAAGCCATGAAAATTACCCCTGGTTCGAGCAAATGGTTTGAGAGTTGTGCTACGGAAGTTAAGAGTGTTCTTGATTATGATGAACAAGAATCGGAGACCACAACGGAAGTGGTGAAAATTGCTAGCTCTAAGAGCACACCACTTGTCCCACCTCCAGAACCAGTTATCGTATTGAGATTGTCGATTCTGTGAATGAAATTAAATTCTCTTCAAATAACAATTCTATTTCATCTCCGGAATCCGTCATTTCCGGCTCTTCCCCTTCTCTCATGCCGGTTGAGGGAAGTGTTTCCACTATGGAAGAGCTCGAGGTTTTCTTTAGTGATGAGCCAATTTCTCTAGAAATTGATGACACCGTCTTTGATCCGGAGGGAGATATTCGTTTAATTGAAGAATTGCTATACAATGAGCCGTCATCTTCACTCCCTCCGACGGAAATTAAAGAAGAAAATCTGCCTAAATCCGTTCAAATTGTTGATTCTAAATCAGAAGAACAAAGTAGTGGCAGTACCACTTCTAGTATTGATTTTCTTCTTGAGGAGTTCACCGATGAACTCGCTCACATCGATCTAATCCCACCGGGGGATAAGGACGATGAGTTTGATTTTGAATCTGATCTTAAAGAATTAGAATTTTTGTTGAACCATGATCCGTCTAAATGTGATTTTTACTCCGAGGAGTTCATCGAGAAACCCGCTCGTGAAGATCCAATTCCATCAGAAAATGATGATAATCTTTCTGACTTTCATGCTGATCTTAAAGAAGTTGAAAATCTTTTATACCATGCTCCATCACTTGATTCTTACTCCGAGCCTAATGATTTCCAAAGTGATGACGACCTCTTCGATTTTGGGGCCGATCAAACCAAATGGAAAAATCTTTTATATGGCAAACCCGTTGATGAAAAAGACCCTAAAAAGAAAACCATAATTGAGGATGCTACAATTGTTTCTAATGACTTATCTCCTCATTCACCCGAGGATAATTTCCTTTTCTCCATTGAGTCTCCCATCGAGTACCCTGCTAAGTTTTCTTGTGAAGACAAAGTGTTTAATCCAGGCATACTCGATGATGGTGAAATTCATCCTTTGATCAAATTGACTCTTGATAAGAATTTAAAGTTTCCCACCTCATCTAAGGAACTTTTAATTCTGGAGAAAAGTGATTCCCCTCTACTTCTTTCTGATCAAGAACTCCCGTTCTGCATGGAGTTATCTCTGATTGAAACTTTACTATCATTTCCAACCGGAAATGAAGACAAAGTTTTTGACCCCGGCATCACCGCTTTCATCTTCTGAAGCCGTGGGTATCTCATCGGAGTGGAACTTTCATATGCTTCAATGTTTATCCAAACATCTTGAATGAAAGTACGATTGAGATTATCTCTTCCACTAGCTCCCCCAAGGACAACTAAATTCAGGGTCGAGTCAAGCTACGTGACTCGGTTAACAAAAACAAAGCGCTTCGTGGGTGACACCCCATGCTTATCCATCTATCTTCTTTCTATTTTCTAATAAGTGACGTGAGGAGGGCTACCTCTTTCATTTCTTGTGTTTCGTGGTTTTTTGTGATGTGTCCAGGATTTGCCCGAATAATGAAGACTCTCGTGCTCGTGGTTTACTTCTCTCCACTCGAGTTTCATCATTCGTTGCTCATCCGATATCCTTAATCTTATCGTCTAACGTTTATCTTTGGCATAATTAATAAACGGCCTTAGATTTATGTAAGAGAACCCTTACCTTTAAGACATTGAGGACAATGTCTCGTTTTAGTCTTGGGGGGGGGGGGTAATCTTTCGATTTGATTTATGCCTTGCAATTTTTTGCCGTTTACTCTCGCAACCCCGTTTTTCCTCCAAAAATGAAAAAAATCCAAAAAAATGAGAAAATTTAAAATTTTTTGCAAAAATATAATAAGTGTTTTGACATTTTGTTGACTTTCCGATGGTGAGAGTAGGAATAAAATTCTGACTTGATCGGGTGTGTTGAGCCCTAGCTTGTCTCGTTAACCTTTCTTGGCTAAGCATTCGCGGATCTTATTATTTAAGATTTTAAATTTGCGAAGAACGAGAAATGATAGAGTTTATTTAGAAGTTAGATGCTAAGCGTGGAGTAGTTGGTTCTCTTTAGAGCTCATCGAAGTTACTTGTGGCCTTTCGCTCATACAAAATTGTTTCACCTTATATAACTGTAAGAATAATTAAAGATATTAGGTTCTGCCGATGATTAGTTCTTGGTCTTCTTAAAAGAATCCTTGCTTTAAAAATTGGGTACACATCAAGGTTACTTAATAAATACGTTTAATAATAATAAGTTAAGTGCTCTAAGCTACGGATTCGAGATCGGGCCTTGGATCCTTATTTCTGGAAGGCGTTTAGGTCTTCGCTACCCTCTTGCACCGGCCCTTGGACCTCTAGTTCAGGAATGTGTGAGGTCTTGGTCTAACCACCTTGGATCCTCATTTCAGGAAAGTCTAGAGTCTTGGAACACTCCGTTGTAATGGCCCTTGGATCCTTAATTCCGGAAGGTGTAAGGTCTTGAAACTAAACCGTGAAGCTCCGTCGTTTAGGGTACGTAAGTAAAAAGTTAGTAAAAAAAAAAAGAAAAAAAAAATGGTGATAAATAAAAATGAGAAAAATGCAAAAATATAAATAAAAACCTTGATGTGGACCTCATTTTCAAAGCAACGGTTCTCGAGAGAAGATTGAAAACTACTTAGCGTCTTAATTTAGTATCTTTATCGGACTAAAAACTTATCGAAACGAGAAAATAGGAAGCAATTCATTTCTCACCAAAAATAAAATAAACAGAGGCAAATTAGGAAAATGGGAGCAAGAGGTAATTACACAAGTAACTTTCATGGGTAGTGTTGGTTTCTAACTTGTAAATAGACAATGATTTCGTTTTTAAGCTTAGTTTGGGACTCGTGAAAAATCAGGGACGACGAATTTTATCCGTATGGTCACTTCTTCATGAGTCGTGTTTCCTACTCGATGACCCTAAAAGTTATTAAAAGATAATGATTGTCAACAAAACCGTCACATGATCATAAGAAAAAAAAAATCCAAAAATAGAATAAAAAGGAAAAATGGGGAGTTTTTAGAACTTAAGATTTCTTAATCTCTTTTGAAAATTCTGCTACTTTTCAAAGTTAGTAAAAAGAGATTGGAAATTTTTGGTTTCAAAAACGTGTTTTTGTAACATTGCGTGAGGACACTGCAATATCTTAGTCTGGGGGAATTTTGGTATGTGCTTATTCACATACCTTTTCTTGACCAAATTAAGACCAAAACGACCAAAAACTAACCATAAATGCCAAAGATATTGCGTTTTTGTGTTTGTTTCTATGCAGGTACGGATATCATGAAATATGGACAAAATCAAGCAAAAACTGAAAAAACGAGCACGAGATTTGAAAAAGGTCAAAAGCCGAAGCTGGGAAGCAAATGGTAAAAGTTTATGCTCAAATGTCAAACAAGTCCTTGAAGAATCAAAGAAATACAAGACAAGCCCTTGGATCAAATTTGAAGAACGGCAGAAATGGTCCCTAAAATTTCAGATTTTACATCTTTGGTCCTTGTCTAAATTTCTTAAACTTTAAAAACCTACTATCCGGATTTAATCTTAAATCCAAACCAAAACCAAAAACCCACAAGCCCAAAATCAATACCCACAGCCCACCACTTTATCTTAAATCCACAACCCAACCCATGACCCATCCTTTAAACCCGAACCCAACCCGGATATATCCCAAAACACTTACCCGGGTCAACGAAATTAATTACTAGTCAAACACAAACATTACCTGCCCCCCAATTTTACCCAGATGAAGAACCCTAATTACCCCGCTAGTAAAATTACTGAGATTAAGGGCAATTGTGTCCTTGCACGCATTTCTAGAAGGAATTCTGACATGTTAGGAATGACATGTCAGCAATCCCAGGGAAATAGAGGCCTCTGATTGGCTGATGGGACGTGGAAGATTTGATCAAGGGTTGTAAATGTGAAGTGACGTCCAAGGAATGATCAAAGGGATGGAAACGATTCAAAGAAGCACAAATAGGCACGGATTGGTGACATGGACAGCCTAGAATCATCCTATTTCGGCTATAAATAGAGGGATCACCCTTCTTCATTTTCATGTAGTTTTTAGATTACTGTTATGCTGTTAAAATGATTTCTGAGTTGTAGTTTTATGCTTTCTATTGTAACTTTTCAAATTTGATTAATGAAATTTAGTTTTAATCTTCCTTAAACCCTTATCTCTTAGCTTATTTTCAATCTCATCTTAGCTTATCTACTATTTCTTATCAGCTTATATTATACAAATTTCGTTTATCAAAATTTTTTTCTTTCTTTCATTAGTGTTCAATTTATCTCAAAAATCCAAAATATAGAGAAATCCTTCAAAAATACAAAAATATCTAAAACCTAGCTTCAATAAGCTAGTTTTCTCTTAGTTTAAGCTCATCTTAGCTAAATATAGCTTCTGTGAGTTGTGTAGTAGCTTATTTGGATCTATATCTCTCATAATCTCAATAGTCAACAAAAGTCAAACTAGCACTCAATAAGCACTTGAGCTTATCCATTGAAGAAGAAGACCCCTAGGACTTATAGTATTCTTATTCTGAGCTTATTTCTAAGCTCATTATTGAAATGAAACCCTTGTTCAGCTAGGGTCTTCAAGTGAGTTCTCATTTTAACTTTATATTGCATTTCATAGCTTAAGTAGTGTAGATTTGTCATTATTAGCTTATTACTGTTCTATTAGCTTATTTTAATCATATCTCAGCTTATTTAGAGTAGACATAGCTATTTGATAGTAATTATTAGCTTAATCATCAATTTGATTCTTAAACACTAAAAAAAGTCAAAAACAGTCATAATAGCTTATAGCTTATTAGGTGCTTATTTCATTATTGAGAGTTGCTTATTAGGTCAGAAGTAAGCTGTATAATCAGTAGGTAACAAGTTTCATAGGTTAAATTAGCTAGGAGTATTGTAAAAGTTCAAAACTAATTTCATAAGGGGTGTTTGGTTTATACCAATACTGTGTGATTGAGCTTAATGTACTATTCATTTGCTACTTGATGAGTTTTGATCTAGCATAAGTAAGGCTGAATAAGTATATTTCAGTAGGAATTAAGTGAATTTAACTCATTTGGAGGTTATTGGCTTATAGGAGTATTTTTAAGGTCATAGCTGATCTAATAAGCTCAGTATAAGCTGAGCTTATTTAGACAAGCACTTTGGTGATTTTTGGGTTTATTACATTAGTTTAAGTGGAAATCCATAAGTAGGCACTGTTTCATGAAGTATTGAAGAAGTTGAGGACCAAAACCCATTCCTGCTGCATCAGAAACTAATGAGCAGACCTGCACAATAAGCTGCTGATCTCAGCTTTTTGTTACTTCATATCTGCTTATTCCCTTGTGCATCTTGTCTGAAATTTGGTTTGCTAATAGATAGTAATAGTGGCTTCATAGTTTTGAGCTTGATTTCCATTTTGTAGCTTATAATATTAGCTTTAATCTGTCTGTAATAAGCCCTAATAGTGCTGTTCTGAGCCTGCATCAATTTCAGTTTCCAACTTCATCTGATCTAGGTCAAATTTCAATAAGCAATTGATAGCTAAATTTGGGCATTTTGAGTTTGGAAGTAGCCTTTAGTATAAGCTTTCATAATCAGCTTTTGGTTTCCCCTGACTAGCTTTTTCCCAGTTTCTAGAGTAGCTTAAAAGTGGGGTGTTAGTCATTGCTTCTGTCCAAATTTTGTCAATTGAGCAAACTGCTTATTGTCTAATTCTGAGAGCTTATTTGGTCATCATTAGTGGTTTTAAACTTAATTTAGTGAGTTAAACTGAATTTGAAGATTTGATAATTTTTGGTACTGTTTAGCTTATTTTTGAGCTTTTTAGAAACTGCTTATTTGACCAAACTGCTTATCAGGGTTTAGATAAGTTCTAATTTCATTTTTCCTAGCTTCATAATATCATTTAAGATTTTTCTGAAAAGTTTCATATTTTTCCAAAGTCATTTACTATTTTTTAATCATTTAATTAGTTTCTTTTAGTTTTAAATTCATAAAAAATAAAATAAAAGTCAAAAAAATATATTTCTTTTTTCTAAAATTTTCTTTTAATATTTAGAATTTAGGAAAATCATTTTCATAATTTTAGGGCTTATAATTTAGGAATTCACTTTTTAGATACGTTTTTAAATTCGTAACGTACGTTTTAAGTTTAAATTACGTTTTAGATATCGTGTGCTTAGATCACTTGTACCCTTAGCTTAAGTACTTGTTTTAGTTGTTATTTCACATTCGTAGTGTAAGAACCCCACAAATCACTCTTATTCACAATTCACTTCACATATCGACAATCGTTATGACAACTCGACTTCAACCTTCGTTGGGACTACGACCCGAGGAAATACATTCGTTGTATTTTCTTTGGAATAAAAATACTAATTGGTTTAAAAACATCAGTACTCTTACCCATACCCAAACATAAACAGCATCTTACTTCTTTTTATTTATTTTCATTTGGTTATGTGTACATTGCTAACCTGTTCAGGTTAATCTGATGGTTAATTTTTATCTGCCAGTAAAATTTGATTCTCCGAATGAGCCTGACATGGAAGTATACTTGGATCGCTCCTGCTCAAGGGGTAAGAATTCCTTGGTATTTTTTAGTATCTCCTATTTTTCATTGCTGCAGACAAACATCATACATTTGGTAGTATATTTAAGCATACTTTAACTGATGTACTTATGTTTGAATATAATATTCAATTGAATTGTCAACCAAAAGAAGTCTTAACTAAAGATAGCAAACCATTTTACTTTTCTCTTTTGGTTAAGTAGCAATCCCAAACATTCCATTAATATACAAGTATGTCGATTATGTTTGAAGTCAATTACTTCGTTAAAGTAAAATATGCCTAGGATATTCCTAAGTCATGCTTATTTGTTGTTTAAAGTCGCGCAAGTGTGTCCACACCCCCCAAACTGACTTGACGAGGAATCCATTCTCGCGAACAAACACAGGCCATATCTTCATCTTTCTCATATTCAATTAGCCGTTACTTAATTTATTCATTGGACATTTTTCCGGCCATTTTTACCCGTCTTCTTTCGCTATAGTAAAATATGTCAACGATAATTATAAGTATGACTGTCTCTTCAGTGGCGAGTTTTCTTCCCTGACAAACAATATGCAACTTTCTCAAACGTGATTAAAATAAACACATTGAAAATTGTTTTTTGTCAAATTATTTAATAATTAATAACGGTCAACTAATTTTCATGTTTAATAATTAATAAAGGTCAATTAATAACAAGCCCTACTTAACTAATATCTTACAACGAACTTTATAAGTCATGTACGGATAAGAGTTGTAATTAAATCCATTCGATAAACTAATAACATCAAAATAATAATTAACCTCCCCGTCCTTAAATATGAATTTCAGTTGACTAATACCATCAAAAGAATAATTATAAGTCATGACTGTCTCTTTATTAATACATAAGTTATAACTATAAAAGATCAGTAATATCCATACATGACTAAATTAAAATGTAAATTACAACTCATGCCCGCCCATCGGGTGGGCTTTGAAAACTAGTATAGTTTTATATAATATATATTATATGTCTTTATTAATAATATTATACTATAAAATCAGTATATCCATCATGACTAATTAAAATGTAATTAATCATGCCGCATGGGTGGCTTTGAAACTAGTATATATATATATATATATATATATATTATATTATATATATATATATATATATATATATATATTATATATATATAATATAGGGTGACGTTATTGTGGTGTACACCTTAAAGTAGGAAATAATAGGTACACTTGTGAACCATTGGATCAATCATTTAAGATGAGATTGAAACTTAATTAGATGGATGGCATAGTTGTAATTAAATAGAAAACCAATGGCTTTTGTATACATTAAAAATCATACGGTCAACCAAAATTGAGCATTAACGTCACTTATTTATTTTACAATTAATTTATTACTTCAAGTTACAATTTGACTTGTTTTCATATTACTTTTTTTTCCACACATTTGAATATTCATATATACAACTATAGCATAGTTAATAGTGACACACTAAAAATCTTAGTATATTTTTAGCGACACAAAATCAAATTTTAGTATATTTGTAGTCACACACTATGTTTATCACGCAATTTTTTTGATATGTTTGTAACGAGTATGGGTACCCGCGCGTTGCTGCAGGATTTTTGTATATGTAAGGTAGCTACAAAAGAATATATTAAATGGTTTCGTATAAAAAAAATTCAACACATATGTTAAAAGAAAAAAAAAAAGTAGCTGTGGTGTGTGTAAAGAGGGAAAACATTAACACGGGGAAAAAAATATTATTAACGGTACTATTGATAATACTGTCTGAATCGAAGATTCAAGGACACAAAATTGTGTGGGTGTGGTGTGTGTAGAGAGGGAAAACATTAACATGGGAAAAAAAATATTATTAAAGGTATTATTCATAATACTTTATATCATCTCACAAACCAACTGTAGCTGTATTTCTAAGAGTTTGCCAGTAGCAATTTTTGCACACCAAACCCTTGAAATCAGTTATAAAAAGAGAGTGGGAATAGCAATTACCTGATGGACCGGGTTGCAAAATAAAATGGGCGGGTTGCGCCATAAATGTATAATAGATAAAAAAATGCTTAAAAAAACGTTGCATTTTCGTCAGATCGTTAAAACTGAAGAAGATAATCATCTTTTGTTCCTACAATAGAGACAAATTAGCAGCCGAAGGTCACAATCCAATCCAAGTGAGGGCCAAAAAAAAAAGAAAACACAAAAACCTTACATATCATAATCTCATACCAGTTATAAAAAGAGAGTGGAAGTAGCAATTTTTTACGGTTTATGTTGAAAAGTAGGATACCTGAGTCATCCAACTTGATTCTATTTGGCACCTAATATGTTAACATCAATTATAAATGAGTGTGGAAGAGGAATAATATTTAAAAATGTATTTATAAATTGTTATTGCTGTTGTGATAAATCGTAGTATTTTTGCGTTGAAACTATGAGTGCTATTTTTTGGTTTGCAATAATTATTTATTTGTTGTTACATTTAACTGTGTTGGTGGGTTGTTTTTTCTATTAAGTGCATTGGTGTTCGCCCTCAAATATGGCAACATGCATAAAAGAATATAATTTTTTTAAAAAATATACAATAATTAAATTAGCAATGTCAATAATAATATATAGAAGCAAGCATGCTTTTATTTACAATAGGTAAAATACTACAAATGTAACTATTCATGTCACTGTAGCAATCCTCACATATTCTTGTAACTGCAAGAAAACCCAAAATCTCGGGCTGAAAATTTCCGGGTTGTGATACTGGATTCTTAGTTGTTGGATCTCAAAGGAATGAAAATCTGAGATAAAATGAATAGGGCGGGCCACCAATAATAAAATTGGATTGTTGCAGAAGGCGGTATTTGCATCAAACAACTTGCGATACCATCCTTTTTAGTTTAGTATCTATCTTTGATGAAACATAGATGGGCAGCAAACCTGAAAAGATGCATAAAACAAAGGTTTTTGAATGATAGGCATTTAATGAAGACCGGTAAATTCTGTAAATACAAAAGAGCTTATCTATCTAACGAAATGTATAAGTTCCAGCGGTTAATCTGCTACAGATCAATGGGCCCAATGCATATTGTTAGATAGATCTGCTCTAGTAACCGAGATTTTGCAATGGAAGCAAAAGAGAAACATAATTACTGCTTCTAAGACCCTTAACCTAGAATGCGCAGCTATGTTGAACTTCCATACTGATTTATTAACATAAACCGTGCATCGATGTTATTTCCAGTCTCTTTTTGGAAGACTTTTACAGAATTAGCAGACACAATTCATGAAACACCTTTGATATGGCTAGTTATATTTAGAATCTGTAATTAACAAACCTGTTATAATAAAGGTGAATCCGTACCTTACTTTCTGACGATGTTTTTAGAACTTGGTAGATGCATCCAATTATAACAGATTGATCATAAGTAGGTACGGTAAGATGAGGTAAGGCAGATGATATACCTGCACACGAATGAACAGAAAAACATAAAATTAATTAAAGTAAGCAGATATGGGAAATAGAAATTTCTGAATATGGCAATAATAGGTCAGCTGAGTCTACATACATGTTGAATTTGGCAATGAGCGAATAATGTGATGAAATAAGCAATTGCACAAAGCAGGATAAAAGAAAAATATAAGCCACATAAGATTCAACAGACCTAAAATACTAAGAAAGCACAAATGGTTGTCTATATATAAAAGAAAGAACTGAGATAGTTACTTTTGGCCACAAAGCTGTTACATACCTTATTATAAGCAAGGGTTATTGACAAATTTAGAGTTGAAGAACCTAGCAGCTGTTGGATATACATAGTTTATTAGGACGCAAAAAAAAAGGAAAACTCACCGGAACCAGTAAATTGTAGCAGCACTTATCTTTTGCTGATCTCGTTATGAGTGGCCAATGCAGTTACTGGTTGTGACCAGGTAGGTACATTTTATTAGTGCTAAAAAAAATAAAATAATTTGAGGGTGAAAGCAACAGTGGTTATAAAGTTTAAGCAAATAAACATTGCGAACTACAACTGCGTTTTACATACCTTGAATATATGTGAGTTGCATTTATTGAGAACAACAACGATAAATGGTGTACATTGTGTATCATTAAAAATATTTGTAAAAATCGTTGGACAACAATTCGTGGTCAACAACATGACTGAATTTTTAAAGATCAGTGGAAAATGAAATAGGATGATGCAAAAAAGTAATTTGCGCCAAATCATTTGCCACACCATCCTCTTCCATTTGGCACTGATCTTCCAAAATTCCATCCTGTTCTTCATGAGCGCGAAAAAATCTCGGGACGACAATCATAAAAAAAGCCGGTTATCGTTTAATATGCTTTAATTATAAAGAATTGAGGGGAAACGGAAGATGACACTGTGATGAAGTAATCTCGTTTAAATCACTTCTCACAGTGTAACCTGGTGTTCCTCATATTTGTGCAGCAACTGGGATCAACATCTGAGTAAAAGCATATGCCAAATATACAGTTTTTTTTAGGATATATATCTAGTAGTTATTAGGGGAAGTTATGCAAACAATATTTGACATGCCTCTTTCTTTATATCAGAAATTAAATGACAACTATGATAAGTTTCATGGTTGTCAAATAGGTGAAAGTGTAATTATTTTATTTTCAAAATAAGGAAAATATTTTTTCACTTAGAAAACCTGCTATTGATATTCTAATTACGGCAAGACAAGTATATTAAAAAAAAAAAAAAAAAAAAAAAAAAAAAAAAAAAAAAAAAAAAAATATTTGATTAAACCGAAGCTTGAATCTTCAAAGAGTTACCTTATATTGTGGAGAGCAGTAGACATCTTCTTTGGCCTCCTCTTTGGTTTATTGTGTTGGTATATTAAAGACGTATATCCACCAGTTATTAGGCTCAGATTTGAAAAGAAGCAGAAACAATGGTAGGTTGCACCATGGCCGCAAAGAAATACGGTTGCATAATATTGCCATCCGGTTCTTGCCTGGCCAAGTCCTGCAAACAATACTTGGCAACCTACTTCATTTGAATCTGAATTTAGATGGCAATCATCATAGCCTTGATGGATGTTTGTTTTAATATATTGAAGGAAGAACCTAACAGCTGTGGGATATACATAGTGCATTAGTAGGGAAAAAAAAGGGAAACTCATTGAAATATGTAAATTGTAGCAGCACTTATCTTTAACGTTTGGCTTGCATTTAATCAGAACAGCGATGACAGATGGTATACATCGTGTATCGTTATTATGGGAGGTTTGTGTAAACATATTTGCAAGAATCGTTCCACAACAATTGTTCATGAACAACATGACTGAATTTGTAAAGATCAGTGGCAAATGAAATAGGATGATGCGAAAAAGTAATTTGCACCAAATCATTTGCCACACCATCCTCTTCCATTTGGCACCGATCTTTCAAAATTCCATCCTGTTGTTGATAAGCGTGAAAAAATTCCAAACCAGAAAAGTGCAGCCCTCCGATTTGCAAAATAAGGAAAATATCTTTTGAGTCAGAAAATCTGCTAAACAATATTTGATTAAGCTTAAAGTTCAATCCGCAAAGAGTTACCTTATATTACGGAGAGCAGTAGACATCTTCTTTGGCTTCCTGTTTGGTTTATTGTGTTGGTGTATTAAAGACGTATTTCCACCAGTTATTAGGCTCAGATTTGAAAAGAAGCAGAAACAACGGTAGGCTGCACCATGGCTGCAAAGAAACACGGTTGCATAATATTGCCATCTGGTTCTTGCCTAGCCAAGCTATGCAAACAATATTTTGTAGCCCACTTCATTCGAATCTGAATTTGGATGGCAATCATCATAGCGTTGGTGGATGTTTGTTTTGATATGGAAAATGAGGATAAAAAGTATAACTCTTAACCAATAGGTGACTAAATGTTAAGGCATTCAATAAAAAAAAGATTCTGATGATAACAAAGAAAGACTATTGGGCATTTTTTTTTTTTTTTTTTTGGTTTGCTGATATGAAAATATATACATAATAATTAAGAGAAACAGGAATAAAACCGATGGTTTTAAAGATGATATGAAAAATGGAATGCCGTATGAATCTAACTATAACAGCAACCACAGATGATGTATATCGCTTGTCAATATTAGCAAATGAAAATCACTTGCTATTTTTTTTTGCTGATACTAATATTTTATGCTCTGTATCTCTTACGTTAAGCTCGTTTCTACATGCTTATACCTGCAATGCGACAAAAGGTTCTGGTCAACAATACGATTTCAGTCAAAAAGATAGATTGGAAACAAAAGAGGATGGTGCGAAAAAGTAATTTGCACCAAATCACTTATCACAACATTCTCTTTTGCTTCCCATCTATCTTTTTGAATTGTATCCTATTCATGACCAACACCTTTGGTGGAGTTGCAGGTACAAACATGCAAAAAAAAACTTATCATGACAGATACAGAGCATCAAATGTTAGTATCAGCAAAAATAAAATACCAGCTGATTTTCAATTGCTAATATTGGCATGCGATGTACAACATATGTCGTTGCTATTATGGTTGAATGCATATGACTTTGTTAGTATTAGATTCTTTTCTAAAACGATTGTCTAATATGTTCAATAAAAACTATAAATAACAAAGGCAGTTATCAGGCTCAGATTTTGTAATCAAACATGGTAAAAAAGATGTATGATCAACCATCGGTGTTAACAAAAACGGTTGCACAATAATGCCATCCAGTCATCGATATGCCAACCGGTGATCATAATCTTTGAATACTGAGTCTGTTAGTTTTAGAAAATATGGTAGAATCATCATAGCCTTAGCCAAATTGAAATAATATTTATTATATCTATTATACATTTATGGCGCGACCCATCCAATGTTTATTACACTAATATTGTAAAATTGGAACATGGGTTAGTCAGTTTGAATGAGCAAGAGTTCCAACCATAGTTCTGAAACTCAAATACCTGTGCATATATTTTGGACTTTGCAGCGAATACAATCGTAGAAAACAAACACGGCTGCATAATTATGCCACCTAATGTTTGTGACAGCAACTGGTATTAGCGTCATTTTTTTTAACCAAACCGCCTGAAAAACAGGCAGAACCCAGCATCACTGCAAACAAACATCAAAAGTAGCTGCATCAAAGCATATGTTAACAAATAATATAAATAGTGTCAATGTAAAATGGTAAAAAAGGTTCAAATTCTGGCACGGACATAAACAAACCCATCTGCATAATAGCAAATAAGTTATTACTTCAGCCGATTCTTGGTCTGGCTACCTACGGATGTAAGGTTGAACGACGAACATTAGGTAACCGCTAAAAAAAACGGCAGTTGATCATCATAAGGCATTAATATTTTTAACCAAAACAAAATTGTCATATCCGCATACTAAACATTTTTTTTACGCAAACCATCAGTTATCACAGCTATAAATTTTGTTAGATACGTATTCACCATGGTTGCAAGCACAACTCAAAAGTGTGCTGCCATCCGATTGTGTGAAACGACACCTACACCAAATCATCACAATGAATAAGCCAGAGCAAAAAAACAAAAGCAGAACTCAAAAGTGCGCTGCCATCCAATCAAGCTAAACGATACCCACACCAAATCACCCCAATCAATAAGGCAAACCAAATAATGAAAATAGATCAACATGTTTCATTGGCTATCATAATTGCAAAACAAAAGCCACAACACTGAAAGAACACTGGCACATAAAAATATTTACGACACAAAATATCCTCTTATGGCCAATATCATTTCAGAGAAAAAAAATTTCTTCCAACACAACAACAAAAAGCCGGGCAAACCAAATTCAGAGAACAACCACGATGCATAAATAGCCTCAAACCAAAAACAATAACAATAATGAGAAAAATAATATTAATGATCAAATACAACAGCAACACAGAGAAAGCAACATCAACAATTAACTATAGTATGCAGCAGCAGCAACATTGTCATCACAACAGCAGTTGAAACCAATGAATATTCAAAGGAAGAAGTCTAAATGAAGATAAAAAAGTCAGCTCACCAAGCAACATCAGTCTTTTGTAAATATAGGAACTTTTAGCAGCAGCTGGTAGCAGACAATATGGATCCAAACATGTTTGTAGACCACCTACACAAACAAGCCTGGAAACCACTAACGAAATAGCAGTCTTACAAAAAGAGGTCGAAACTTCATCAGGGTTGCATAGAAACCTGGTTGCATGATAGCAAATGGTCTACCATGCCATCCAGTTCTTGCCCTCGCAAGATAATGTTCAGACCTCCAAAGGCCAACAACTGTAATCTGACCAAAAAAAAAAAAAAAAAAAAAAAAAAAAAAAAAAAAGGTTAAAAAAAATTAAATAAAGCACAACCTATGTAATAAAACAACAATAAGACAGCACAAAACGTGAAGCAGCAAATCAACAAATAACGCCACAGGAAAACCAATACAGCTAACAAAAAAAGGAACGCACCAACACAGTTAAATACGACAACAAATAAAGAATTATTGCAAAAAAAAAAAAAAGAAAAAAACACAACCTAAAGTTTCAATAACACCTTATAACTAATCATTACCAGAAACAAACACATTTTCAAAAACCAATTCGCAAACACATCAAACCATACACAATAGCAAACAAATATCGTAACACAACCGATTATGCTAACAACCGAACGATAACAAATAATACCCAAAAAAAGTTTAAACATCAACTGACGAAATTAACAACAACAACAACCAAAAAAGCCATTGCCAATCCAACACCAGATCCAAAAGTCTGGATATAACCAAACGACTAACTGTAGATACAACAGGTCTATAATTAACAACAACAACGCAAACAACCAAACATAATAAAAAAACAGAACCTACAACGAAGGACTGTATGCAGCAAAAGGTTAAACATCAACTGATAAATTAACAACAACAACAACAACAAAAAAAACCAAACAACCAGATCTATAATGAGTTCGATCACAAAACCTACTGGCAAACCTAAACCACATGCAAAAGTACAGATATAACCAAACCACTAGCTGCAGATACAACAAATCTATAATCAACAACAACAACACAAACAACCAAACATAACAAAAAAACAGAAATCAAAGCACCCGTTTTTTTTTTGGAAACAAAAAGCAGAGCAGCTAAATTAGATCCAAAATTAGATCCAAAAGTGTGGTTATAAGCAACCTAATAACTGTAGCAAAAACAAATGGCCTAAAAAGAACCACACATTTAAAAAAATTAATAAACACACTATTCATACCACTGTAGCCCCCCTCACAGAGCACTGTAGCTACAAAATAACCCACAAAGTCGGATCGGAAAACGCAAAATAACCGTCGGGTAAAGATACCAGAATTAATTATCCCGGATCTCTAGGAAAAGAAGAGTATGTGAGTGAAGGGCAACAGTTGGATGACCCAACAACAACCCAATGCCTAACCCAAACCCGGGCTCAAACGGGTAGAAACAAAATTTCGGGCGGGTCGCGCCATAAATGTATAATAGATATAATGACACACTAAGTTTTGTGACACGTTTCTAGTGACAAATTAAGTCTTTTGACACTCTTAGTTTATGATATATGTATAGTGACACTAAATTTTCTAACAATTTTTTTGTGACACATTAGGTTCCATGATACTCCGTATATTTGTAGTAATGCTTAATTTTTCGACTCATTTTGTGACACACTTAGCTTCATGATACGTTTATAGTGACACACTAAGCTTTTTGACACTTTTTTTTTTGTTTTTTATTTTTTATTATTTATTTATTTATTTATTTTTTATTTTTTCGTGTGTGTGACACACTAGGTCTCATGATACTTCGTATATTTGTAGTAACACATTAAGTTTTTTGACCTCATTTTTTTGTGACACACTTAGTTTTATGATACATTTATAGTGACACACGTAGTTTCATGATACATTTATATTGACACGCTTAGTTTTTTGACACGTTTTGGAATTGAGGTAGACCGTAGACACGACCGCATTCAATTTCATGATGGGTTTATATGCTACCGAGCTCATAAGATATAACAGGTACAAATCAATTATTTTTTCATTATATCAACAAAGCTAATAATGACACATCAGTTTTATTATCTCAACAAAGCTAATATTTAATGCTAATATATAATTATTTTATTATCTCAACAAATCAATTAAATTATAGTGACACACTTATATGCTACCGAGCTCATAATGACACATCCGTTTATTATCTCAACAAAGCTAATATATGATCGATAAATAACAGGCACAAATCAATTATTTTTTCATTTCAAAGCTGAAACATCAATTTTTGTTACACATCAATTTTTTTCTTCAAAGCTTGATACACAATCCACAAAAAAGTTATGAAAAAAAAACAAACTTCGAATTCTTAAAAGAAAAAAAAATGATCTAAAAACCGTGTTGAATCGGAAGCCTCGTCGGAAAATTAGACAGGTAGCACCTTAAAAAAAGTAGTGGACATGTACGCTTGTAGCACCATGAAAAACAAGATCTGGAAACTGTTGGAGATGCGTTTGACGATGGAAAACGAAATCTTTATGGCGGCTTGGATCTCGACAGCCACAATGATCTTGACAGTGAATGTGGGAGATCGAATTTTTTTTCCCCGTGTGGTTGTTTGCTAGGATTCACAAAATTATTAATGTAACACCCCAACCCGACAAGGGTAAAGATGTCACGCAAATGGTTTCATATCAGATATAACAAAGCATACATTCAAAAGTAATACAAATATTCTCAAAGGTTACAGAAGAAATACTGAAATTACAAGGTTACAAAAGCGAATACAAATTCTAACAACGTAGTAACTTCCAATCGTCTCTAGGCCAAAAATAATTATCAAGTCTTCTAAGTTCAAAAGTCTCTTCACTCTTACCCAGCTTCCAACTAAAACCTGCCGCGGGAAAAGAAACGCGGTTGAGCTACTAGAGCTTAGTGAACAGATATAACGTAACAAGCAGTAGTATAATGTATAATTTACATGAGTAAAGAGTGTGAAGCATGAATACATGGTATCAAGATGAAAGGTAAGAGTACATGGTATCATAAGGAAAGGTAAAAGGGTACATGGTAAAGGAAGTCAGAAATCCACTACGAGCCCATAACATAACATGAATCATAATCATAATCATAATCATAATCGTAAACATGTAGAGGGGAGACCTCTTAGCATCCTGTAAATATGAGGGGTGTCCTCAATCATGGGTATCCTGTAAATATGAGGGGTGTCCTCAATCATGGGTTGGAGTAGCTAGCTCCCGGAGTGTGAAAGACGTGTATCGCACACACCATCAGTCACCATGAATAACATAACATAACATAGCATAACATGTACATGAACAAATCTAGGATGCATCCATACGCCCCAGGTGGCCATAATCTGCCTCTACGTAAACATAACATGCAGGGACGGGACAGGTCATCACTCTCCTGCCCTAGAGTCATGCCATCGGTGCATCGACTGACATGGACATGAAACCCTCATGCCTAGTGAGTGGCTCGTAGTATCAAACTGAGGGTAAAGGTCAAGTATCATGAATCATGTTTTTAGTTTACTTGCATAGGTCAATATCATGTTTCATAAGTTCATAATCATGGTTCATAATCATGGTTCATAAGCAAGGTTCATAAGCAAAGGTTCATAAGCAAAGGTTCATGATCAAGGGTTCATAATTAAAGGTTCATGAATGAAAGGTTCATAATCATAAAAGGTTCAATATCATGATGGTTCAAAAGATCGGAGTTCATGAATGAAGGGAACATAGCAATGGTATAGGGAAACCCTAATATGAATCATAATCAGAGAATGAAGGCCTCTTAATAAAGAAGCAGAATATCTGTACCTTGTACCACAAGTGAAAACACACAACAGAACAATAAGGATCGGAAGCAAACTCCATCTTCAGCAGATCTACACGAATTCATGACTGTCTTATTAATAGTTTGTTTAATTCAGATTAGTTATTTTAGTCGGCTTTCCATTTTTATTAGCTTTTCAAAAATAGTAACTTTCCAAAAATAGTAAGTTTAAGTAGTTTAACCATTTCAAGTAACTTTCCATTGTAAGCAGGTTTTCCAATTTAGTAAGTTTTCATAGTCAGTTTTCATATTTAGTAAATTTCCTAAATTAGTATCTTGATACTTTATGGTTATAAATGACAACTAAATAGGCTTTAGGGTTTAATATGATAAATTTGGTTTTAGACTTTTATTAATTTGTATGCGTACAGCACCCTACAATACAAAATAACTAGATCCCAATATAAGACCCTACGCCTAACCATTTTTTATAATCAATAAACATGCACACTCTTTATACATATCTATGTGGTCAATATATAAAGTACATTTTATAAACGATCCAGATTGTTTAACAACCGATTTGTGATGATCTAATTTCTACTATCTAGTTTTATACCAGGTCGAAAACAAGGTCTAAATTACCAATCGATTATCTTCAATTATCCTCTTTAGATCGACTCTTGCATTGCATGCGTATTAAGTAACATGTTATTCCAAAAATGATTCTTGTTCTCATTAAAGTCCCATAGCACGAGCACTAGTCATGCTATATCGATCCATGTATATCCATATTATTAAAATTTCTCAAAATAGTTAAATGTACCGACATATGCATGATCAGTTGGACATCATGCATGTGAATATTACTTGCATGCAGTTATGGAACATGTTAAACCAACTGGTTCTTCAACCTTTTTCACGTAACTTAGCGACATAAAAGAATAGGCGGAGATGGAGCATATACGTATTACAACAAATAAAACATATGTGCATCGAAAAGGATACCTCCAAGTCAACGAGAATAGGTTGAGATCGCACCCGAATGATCAACGAACCTTGATCGACACTTGAATACGAACTTGACCTTCCAACGAATGAGACCGAGGTGATCTACCAACCACGAACCAAGGATCACGACACCACAACAACCATAAGCCTCAACCCCAGTGAGCCACATATCGCGGAACAAATTAGCCATACCCACGACTCAGAGGAATAGCCTGGTGTCGAATCGGGCAAAACGGAAACGAGTAGGAACAAGGAACAACGCGACACAAAACCCTCTACGAATAGCACACGACTATGATCACCAAACACTTGCTTCATTCTCTTCTCCTTGGCAGCCAACGGTTTGAAGTTTTCTTTTTAGGTTTCTGGTTGTGAGTGTGTTGCTTTCAAATTTTCATGCATGGAAAACAAATGGAAAAGATTGTGTGTATTGTTGTTTTGTCGTATCATTTTGAAAGAAGGAGACAATATGAATATAACAAAAGGTGAAAAGGGAACGTGGGTACAAAAAAAAAAAAAAAAAGAAACTCATTAAAGGATCTTAATTGTATTGATTGTGTATTAAAGATCGGTTGGAAAATAAGAGGTAATGGAGTTATGGCTGAAAGATGGCCGAGTATTAAATTTAAATAGGTCAACATATGCATGTATCATGGCTGTGAATATATGGTGTAAATGGTAAGGGGTGACACAATTGGAAAAGCGTGGACGTTACTTTGTTTCCATGTATTGATTGGGAGAAAGTATGGGTAAGATATGTCACCATTAAATGTGACGTGTGGAGCAAATTATTCGAACATTTTGGAGCGTTGAAATTTTTGTCATTCTCATGGTCAATGAAAGCTATATAACTATATAAGGTTAATGTAAATGTCGTATGTCAGTTGTGTTTTTATTTTTATTTTTTTATTTATTTATTTTTTTAATATGTACTTGTATAATATAGGTTTAAGATTGCCATCATCACGTGTAATTGAGGGTAATTTGGAAAATTTTAAATGACGATAAAATGAGGGTTTTACAACTCTTCCCCACAAAATTATTAATATATTTTTGAGAGGTTTTTTTTTATGGAGATTTAAGAACGTTTTCTTAGATTGAGAGAAGTGTAAGATCTAGGATGGAGAGTAAAGATTTGATTTTGTGGAGGATGAGAGATATTACGATAGAGTTAGTGGGAATATAATGGTTTGAAATTACCTAAAGGCCCTTTTGACTTAGTTGGAAATTGAAGTTTAATCTAACCCAACCCGTTTTGACTACACCTTAGTTAAATCTAACCCAACCTATTACCCTTTTATTTTTTCCCTCTTTCTTCAATTTGATAAAACCCTAATTAATAGCAACATACGTAACCCAAATCACTAAAAATGGCACGCAACGATAAGAGGAAGGCTTTGTACAGTGTGTTGAGGAAAGAAGATTGCTCCAATAGAGAGCGTTTGGGTGTTAAGAAGGAGTAGCAAGAGGCTTCCGACATCGGGTTATCAAAGGTTTATGATTTGGACACAAGGATTAAAAATCTTGAAGTTGTATTTAAAGATCTAAAGGAAAGGAAGGAAATGGATGATTGGGAAAGTTGTGGGTTCTAGCTAATTGTATGTTTAGATGATACGGAAGTTTGTAATGGTTGTCAACATGAAATCCATCAATAAAATTTTGGGTTGTTATTGTATCTCATAGTGTTTGGTTATGCATTGTTAAATTAAGTCAACAATCAAAAGTTTGCATTTTGTGGTATTTGGTTAGTTTGACTTTTACAAGTCAATTGGATAGGTTAACTATTATTTGTAGAATTTTGATCATAATCTATGTTTTTTTCCAAACATTTGCAGTTTGACTATTAGATGTTAAAGTATCTAAAGGATTTGCATTTTGGAATATAGGGGGTGTTTGGATTTGCATTTGCATTTTCATTTTCGAATTAGATGTCAAAATATCTAAAGCATTTGCTGATAGAAAGGGGTGATTGTTTTGCTAATTATATCATGACATTTAGCATTTGAAGTTTGACTTTAGAAAGGTCAACTAAGAAACTAATATATACACACAGAATATAACCTATAAGACAAACAAACACATATTGTAACATAACTAACATTTTAGCAAGTAGACTTATAACAGTCAACTGGGTATTCATTGTCTGATACAACATGAAAATGACTAAAACTACTGTTTCATTGTCTAATACAAGCTTCTACTGATAATTCACAAAATACAAAAGATGAAGCAGCTTCCACTGAACAACCATCAGCTGATGAACCTTCTAATGATCTACATACTGGTACTAGATATCCTTAAACTAATGAACATACAAAACATGAACCTAAAAGTGATGATCATACTGCTACTGTGCCTAAAAACAAAAAGTATTCAAACACCACATATTCAAGTTAGCTAAGGTATAATTGCAGTTTACAAAAAATAAAACAACAGATGCCATGCAATTCAACATTGAAACAATGGCCTTGTTGCAAAAAGGGCAAGTACGCAGTTGGTAATCTTTTCACTGCTTTTAAAAGGTCTCTTAACATCACTAGCCACAAGACCACCAACACCACCAGCCCTGTTTTCAACACCACCCTCTTTGAACGGAACAGTAACACGGGCAAAACCTGCACATTCAACCATTACAACCTTCCCCTACCCATCAAAACCTCGCTTATAATTTGTTACAACAGCCTTGCCCTATTTCTTTTGCAAAACATCCCCTTCCTCAACCATCTTTCCTTTTCCCTTATTTTTCTCGCTTTTGTTATGAAAACACCTTCACCCTCTCTGATAACAACCCCACATTTCCCTGTTTGTATTTTGTTTACACTTGTCTGCATTTTGTTCCTATCAATCCCCTTCCATTTATTTCTAGTCCTAAAAGGTGTTGGACTTGTCATTCTAAAATTAGCATCTTGCTCTACCCAACTGTAACACCCCCAAAAATATCGCAGCGGAATGTAATATCATTGGGGTGCTACTTATTAGTACAACAGTCATAATCATAGAAAATAACTCTAAATGAGACATTTTTAAAAGTTTATCATTCGATCATAATAAAACTTCAGAGTTACAAGAGGTCCCAAATAGTTTTATAAAACATAATGTATTAACATAAAAATTTTCAAGAGTTTATCGAATGATAAAACAATGCAAGCCACCAAAACATTCTCCGTGCGACTTCGTGTTTGCCAAATACCTTAAGGACCTAAGATAAAACATGCTAAGAAGTCAACACAAAGGTTGAGTGAAATTCATAGGTTTATAAATAATTAATGGACAACAAGATTTCAGAGTTAAAATAATAATTGCAACAAATACAGTTATGGGTAAATAATGATTATTGATTTAAGCTCATAACACACAAACTGACTGAAGGTTCATAGAATGAACCAATGCCCTAAAAGGTAAATTACCATTTTACCTAAATTTCAAATATAGTGTGTTCGGTTGTCTATCAAATCAACACAAACGGGATTCGTCAATCCCAATAGGCCTATATACAATATTCGTGTTCACTCGCAAGTGATTAATGATTCATGATTCGTTAGGGACTTATTTTGGCAATATCGGTACTTTAGCAATAACATGTTCTGATAAGCATACAGTTTAAAGCATTTGTGTCCAAATTGTAAAATAGCATGTATCTCCCCCAATGAGTATATAAAGAGTTTAATAAGTTTAAGTGGGGCAATGAACTCAACGAAAGCCAAGTGAACAATCAAAGTGAATGTAGTGATGAATAAACCGCAAGTGTTCTACGAGCAACCTAGACATATACGCGTGTCTCAGATTCTAAAATAATAAGTTAAGTATGTCTATATGCTTTATAGATTATTATTTCAATTATGTTTGGTACATAATATATAAATCAGTGTCAAGACAAGAAATAAGGGTTCGATTAAGTCCAATGGTTCAAATTAAGTCAAAAGGGTTCAAATTACTTCAAAAGTTCAAATTAAGTCAAAGAGTTCAAAATATATTAAATGGTTCAAAATCAAATTTAAGAGTTCTAAATATGTGTCATGAGTTCAAATTAGTCGTTCTTAAGTTTCTTTAGTCTATGAAAGGATTTACGGGTCTATTTCCGATAGTGGGTCCTACCACTTCGGTTTTTATGTAAAAATGGTCAGGTAGTGTTATTTGACAAGTTTCTAATAGTCCAAGGGTCATTTTTATAAGTTAATAACTTTTTACACATTTTGAGTCCAAAGCTGTTAGAATTTTAATAAAATTTCCGCACAAATCGGGTCGCCATTTCTAAACCGTAAAGGGTAAAATTATGAACTTTATATGCTTGGAAAGGTATGAATCTGTAAATCTCAAAAATCAAGGCCTCACCTAACTGAGAACTTCATAGAAAGGGTGAAATTACTAATTTACCCCTGTGTCTCTATGCAGGAAAATCCAGCCTGCAGTTAGGCTTACCAAAATAAGCACATCTTTTTATCTACAGACCATATGGGCCTAAAACTAACAGGAAACGTTTTCTACATTTCTGGATAACTTTTAGTGTAGATTTTCTCAAATATTCATCGTGACGAGTTAGGATGTAAGGTTTTTGGGGAAATGACCCTGAGATATGTGGCTAACTCACCATATTTTTATTTAAGGTCCAATGTCTACTGATTAGATCAGTTTATTCTGTTTTTACCCCTGGTCAGAAAGTAGTTTTGCATGTCTAGTCCTTATTAGGTTTTCTAGTGATCTAGCATATGTACAATGTATAACCAAGCATAATAAACATATTGAACATATAAAATACATAGAAAACAAGTATTTACAGAAATGAAATGAAAATGGAGGTGGTTTCTTACAAGAGTGTAAAGGAACACAAGATTTCATGAGATTTATGTGTTGTTTGAGTGTAATAAATCAAAAACAAGACTAGGGCTTCAAGATCTTTAATCTATGATCAATAATTTAGTGAAAATTTAGATGAAATTGGTGATTGAGATCTGTTCTTGGTCGTTCAAGGGTGGAGAGAAAAGAGGATTTTGGTAGTTTTGCATGATACAAAAAAGTGGTAAATGGTTTATGTAAATGGTTTAAGTGTTAGTGGAAAACACATGCTCAAAGGGTAATACAAGTGTCTAAGTTAAATAAGAGTCACCAAGACAAGTGTATAAAGGAGGAGGGGACGTTTTTATGGTGTCAGTGGGTAAGATTTAGTTTATTTTGGGTAGTTTTTGGTTTAAAGGGTGTAGTTTGATCCCAGTAATTACTAATGTTAAGTCCTTAAGTCACGAAACTTAAAACCGGATAACATTAAAATACAAAGCTTACAAAAATGTTAAAACTTGTCAACAAAACCTATTTTAATGTTTTAGGTGATCCTTTGAGCTTGTTGGGTGATTACTAGATGTTTAAAAATTGAAACCGCGCAAAACGCTAAATGTACAAAGTTTAAGTAAAAATACAAAAGTAAAAATGGAATATTTAAAATATGATGGTAAGAAACCAAAATGTATAAAAATATATTTACTGAGTATTGACAGGTGTCGGTTTAGGTTAAATGTACGTTTAACTACGTATACGGAATAAGCTATCTAGTTACTCGCGAAAGTGAATTTACTTAAAATAGAAATATTAAGTAAACTTAAAACATTAAATATTGACCTCAAAATTGTGAATTGTTACAGTAACTATCCATTAATGGGGAATCCCGTCCCGGGATTCAGTTCGAGTTAGATGTCGAAGTTGTGTTAGTGAAAAGGTGTAGGTATTTCTGACGCATCTGGTCTACTTTCTCCAAAGTGTATTATGGTTCTCGTCGATAGTTTCAACGAACATTGATAATAGGGATACAGCTCTGCTTCAGCCGCTTGACCTCTCGGTCCATGATTTCTACAGGTTCTTCTATAAAGTGTAGTTTGTCATCAATTCGAAGGTCATCCAATTGAATGACAAGACTCTCATCTGACAAACATTTCTTCAGATTTGAAAAGTGAAAAGTGTTGTGAATTCCTTGAAGTTCTCCTGGTAGTTCTAATTTGTACGCTACTGGGCCAACCCTAGCTAGGATCTTGAATGGCCTGATGTAACGTGGACTTAGTTTCCCATGCTTCCCAAAATGAATCACGCCCTTTCATGGTGAAACTTTGAGCATAACTTTGTGTCCCACATTAAACTCCAAAGGTTTGCGTCATACATCAGCATAACTCTTCTGCTGATCTGTTGCAGCTTGTAGTCTATTCCTGATTTGTACAATCTTCTCGGTCGTTTCACGAATGATTTCTGGACGCGTGAGTTGGACATCTCCAACTTTAGCCAAACAAACAGGTGATCGACACTTCCGACCATAAGGTGCTTCAAGTGGTGCTATCTTGACACTGGCGTGATAACTTGTGGTTGTAGGAGGATTCGATTAATGCCAATTGATTTTTCCAACTATTACTAAAATCAGTCACACATGCTATTGTCAATCTTAGGCAGGTTAGGTAATATGTGAGTGTAGCGGTTGTTTTCGAGGTTTGATCCTAAGATTTGTTATGGGATTGTGCGTTCTCCTGCTTAGAGGCATTGATAAAAAAATTTGTCCAAAATTTTTATTTGAGTAAGCGTTTACACGCATTTGACCAACTCAATAATTCAAAAGACACAATTTCTTTGTTTGAGGCTAATAGTCGGGTAAAATAATGCGACCCTAAAAAAAATTTAAAGTTTAGTAGAATGAATTTTTAAATATGGTTTAAATAAGACAATTTCACAAAAGTCAATGTTTAGCCGTTTCTTAATATACAAAAGTTCGATAAGGTTTGACTAGAAAAATTTTAACTTGTTAGAATAAGTATTTTAGAAAAATCACAACGAGTTTTATGGTTAATATAAATGCCCTATATAAGTTCTCAAAGGTTTAAGGACAGAGTCTAGTTTCCAATGCTTGGTAGTGTTTGATGGCTAAATATCGGGTGAAGTTTATAGATATGGTACTTAATTCACTTGGGTATTATTGGGATGTATCATGACTTATATTGTTGTGCTAGTGGTCTGAAATTTAGTCATGAGGTGTTTTCCTTGGTCATAAGTGAAAGTTGTATATCAATGGCCGATCGGCATGTTGAGACTTCTAGGCATCTCAGTGTGGGAGTGAGGTTATATCAAAACGGATGGCTGAATAATCTAGAACTCTTAGAAGACACAACGTCGTAAGGGTGGTTGTACATTGATAGTTTAATCCAAGGTATCCATTACTTATAAGGGAAAATCTCATTATACGATGTGCAGAGGGTGAATTGTACATTGACGGAATAGTGTCAAGTCATGGTGTATTGTTATTCCTAGTCGTGGATAGAGATGCTTGATTCACCTCTAAGGTTTGGTTTAGTGAGCAACGGTGTTTTGGATCACTCTTATGTCCCAGTCAGGCTAATACTCTCAAAGAATTAGTTGAAGGATTAGGCAATTGTCCCAAAGATAGTTGCTCAGGTTGCTCCGTAAGGTCTTAAGAATTTTGTTAGGTTATAAGTCAGCCTATTGTATGTTCCTAGCCCTTGTCAAAAGTTTTATTGGTCCCTTCATTGCTTACTTCCATCGAGGGTCCTCCTCGTATTGTTAAGATCTTATTACCATAAGGTACGCGGACGAGTTTCTCATCGTAGATGATTGTAGTATTTCAGAAACCAGACCATACTAAGAAAAAGAATGACTATGTCTCAAGTTCGGTGGGAACTAGGTTGATGTCTTATGGGTATCTAGTAGGTTTATGGTGCAACCTAGAAAGATGACGTCAGTTCCTATTAGCAGTCAGATGGTTAGTTCATTGGTACACTTAATACTTAACGTGGAAGGTAGAGTCTTAAAGAATGCAGTTGATTGCTACTAGCAATCAATTGGTTGATTCAGTAGTATACTTAGTGTTCAATGTAGAAGGTACGGTTTCGATTAAGGGGCTGAATGTAATCGTCATCACGATTGACACCTATTTTTAAAGTGAAGGTATTTCTTAGTCACCCTTGGGGTTATGAGTCATTCGGTAGTTATCGAATTTAGAGGTTGTCTGTTTGATGGTGGAATTCTCGAAATCGGAAGATGTGAAGTAAAGCGAGATGTCATAAGTTTAAGTTTCGTATGAATTCTTATGGTCATAATCGTAGGTAATCCCGTTGGTAGGTTGCCCTCTGATGGTTAGTGGTGTAACTTGACCTCTCGAATTGGAACGTGATGCGAGACAAGGTAGAATTTATGTGACAAGGTTAGGTAGAAGTTTATCTAGTTACTGTGTTTACTAGTATGAATACCCATAAATTGCACTTCTTTTGTCTACTCACGTGAGTTTGTGATTTCTCAAGAATGAAAATAGAAAATTTGACTTTGATAAAATTTTACACAACCATTCTTAGCATAGCATGATCCTACCTGATTATACATAGGTGATCGGGCTTTGTATAATTAAGGTCCAATGATGCAATGCTGAGTTTAGTTATTAGAAAATATCGGTCCTTCTGTTTGCGAGGTTACAAAATACTTTTCAAGGAAGTAAATAGTTCAGGGGGTGATTACAGAATATTTTTTAAAATAACGGCGAAATAGTTTGTAGAGTAATTGTAATGCAGTTTTATTGCTTAAATAGACGGTGGCTAAAGCAATCCACATGAGAGTAAAATATTTTCTAAGGTATTAGTAAAACTTGTGGGATAGTTGTAACATAGTTTACAAAATGCTAGTGAAGTCATTTGTTGGTTTATAAAATAGTAGTCAGGTAGCGAATCGGTTTATTACTTGCTAATAATATGGTTTGTAAATTAATTTGTGAATTAGTTTAATAGGAAAACAATTCATTGTTTATAAGATAGTAGTAATGTCACAAGTTTTCATTTTTATGATATAGTAGAAGGACAGTTCATAGGACAATGGCAAAATGGTTTGTGGGATATTTGAAAACAGTTTGTGTGTTCATAGTGACACGGTTTATTATTTTATTAGGGGGTAGCAAGGTAACCAACTGATTTATAATATGAATACAAATAGTTGAAAAATGATGAAAAAGCGGTTTATTAGGTGGTAAAGTAGTTTGTAAGGGAGTGACAAAATGATTGATGGAATAGTGACAAACAGTGTATAAATTGTTTTAGCGAAATGGTTTATAAGGTGATAGTAATGGTTTCACAGATAATAGCAAAACTGTCTGTAAGGTGTTTACAAAATGGTGATCAAAACAATTTTCAAACGGGTAATACAGTTTATAAGATGACAACTAAAAATTGTTGTAGAATAGTTATGAACTAGGTGGTAAAAAATTAGATTAGCAAATCATTTTATAGAATGTAGGAGTATATAGGGTATCACCTAAATATTTTACATGTTATAAGTAAATTAATTTAGAACAGGGTTGTAATGTATTTTCGTAAAGCGATTGAAAAGATGGTGGAGAAATGGGGAGTCAAATAGACAAGAGTCATAATAACAAGGCAACAACAAAAGATAGATAATTTATTGGATGGAGAAGTACATAATACAACAAGATCAACTCAACCATGATGAGATTGGAATGAGTCGCGATAAGAGTTAATCATAGTAAGGGTGAATCACGACAACCGTAATATATAATCATAACATGTGTAGATACAATCACAACACATATGAATATAAGATGGAAAATCTCGGCTTTCATAAACCGATATCATTTATAACCATACCACATGTCCTAAAATAACTTGCTACAGTTTGTCACACAATAAAATGCCACAAGTGTCATTATTATGGCCACACATCCCGTGGCTAGGATAATAGAAGCTATTGATTGCGTGGTTTTGTAACCTTACAACAGGTTTTACCTCTCGAGGGATCTCAAGAGGCTTACAACCCCACCAGGCAGTGTACCTGACCGATGTAGTATAGTGTAGTGGTAAGTACGGGGGATTGATCGTTCTCCACAGGGAATAGTGTTCGTTAGGTATGAAAGGCTACTCTAATTAGGTCTAAGGGTTGAGGAAGATTCTTTTTATGTTTTTATAGTTTTTATGAAAGCAAGTAAAATCTCGGGTTTGAAAGAGTGGGCGGAATTAGTTGCTAGTCAACTAACCCAAATTACTACGAATGCAATAAAATTAAATAACTGAAAATAAAATGTGGTGAGAAACTTATGTGTAGAGAAATGTGTTTACTTAGATTTCCTTACTCCCTAACTATCTTTTACCGGTTAATTAGTGTGTATTAGTTGCGTGGATGACGGGTGTATTCCTTAATACCATTCGTGGGGTGGCGTACTTACTTCCCCAACTCTACAAGCTCCTACTTCACTCCTATGTCGAGCCGGCTAGGAAGCTCCTAACATGGGATCACTAGAATTCGCTTGTGCATTAAATACAACCATAAAAACCTTTAGTACGCATTTGGTTCATGTTTCTTAAGACGTTCAAGCAAGTTACCGAATAGGAAGTTAGCCAGTTTTCTTAAGCCTAACATAGATAAACAATCATCCAATACAACTAATAACACATTAACAACCAATAATCAATAGCTAGGTTTCATTAGATCTAAGCAAACACAAGATAAATTTAGCCTAACATGTTAAACAAAAGACAAGAATAAGATAGAATCAAACAACACATAGACATATTGAATGATTAATTGATAACTTATCTTTCAATGAAACATGGAAGATCTCAAGGCAAAAAGCCCTGAAAAAGTAGCTAAAATCGTCTTAGGGTTTTCTCCCAAAATTCCACACACTAAGCTCTCTCTAATGACAAAAAATTAGAAAACTATATATAGATTTTTGGATCTGACGGCGTCACCTTATGGAGTGTGACGCCGTCACCTCGCCGCTTTTAGGGTTCCCGGATGACCTTCTTGACGCCGTCCCTCTTTAGCTCTTTAAAAATCCATTATGGCTTATCAAGGCTTGACGCCGTCCAACCATGAACGTGACGCCGTCCCCTTATGATTTAAGCCGTGACGCCCTTGATCAAGTTAAAGCGTGACGCCGTCAGAATTCACATGCTATTTTCACTGGCCCGTCATGAGTAAATTTCACGTCCAACTTTTCTTGCCAAGGCATGACGCCGTCCAGAGTAAAGTCTGACGCCGTCAAGAGTAACTTTTAGCCGATTCTTGAGACTTTGCCGTTTTCTTCACTTTAATGCTCCAAAAACGTCCAAAATGCCTCCTTTTCCAGATTTCTCCTCAAAAGTACCTAAAATGACAAAAGAAACGATTTAGGGCAATATTTGATCAAATAAATACGATTTAGGGCTTAAATGACCCCTTAAAAGCGGTACACTTTTCGCTTCATCAAATACCCTTACACTTGAGATTTGCTTGTCCTCAAGCAAATGCGCTTTTATTCTAATCAAAATACAAGTTAGGGGTCATTTAATGCTAACATAAAAGTAATTACAACAAATATTCGTTCCACTTCAATCATAATAAGCACGGAGATTACATACTAGCACCTCACAAGTAGTGTTTAGATACTCACATCTCTCAAGTGTCATCAAAATAAATCTCATAAATGAAAACGGATAATATCTCTCACTACCTGTCATAGCAAATAGATTACCATAGGCTTGGGAAAGGATCGAAAACCTCCTCCACTAGGCGTAAGCACCTAAGATAAACTATCAAAGAGGGCTTTTAAATGGGTTATAACGTAAGGTGTAGGGAAAAGGAAAACACGGTTTTGTTGGATAAAGGATATTTTACTGGTGGCGAGTTAAAAATCTTGATCAATTACATGTACTATACAATGTTGCTAAGCCAAGACTAGACTCGATCTTAAGCTAGAAACAAAATAACAAAATAACAAAAACATAAAACAAACATAAAATGAAACGGGATGGTAGTCCGTATGTTTTTTCTATTTTTCATTTTCTCATTTTTTGTGTTTTTCTTGATTTTTTTTTTTTTTTTTTTTTTTTTTTTTTTTTTTTTTTTTTTTTTTTTCATACACTTTTGCCCTACCATCCAAAATAATACATCATAGGGGCATTGCATCCCCCTTACACTTAAACTTTTACATAACTTTACAAATACTAATCTAATGACTCGAATTAAGATAATTGAAAAACTTGGAGTACTTTTAAAACATTTAGCACATATGGGGGTAATAAATGATGTTCTTCCCCATTACTCCATTACACTAGTACTTTACCCATGAGTCCCAATCGTCCCAAAACAATATGTACAAGGATATGACTCGACTTAGCAACCATGTAATCAACTAGATAATTAACTTGGGTTTAAACAAATGTTGTAACAATAATGCACTAAAGATGAGTGCATACAAGGTAGGCTAAGGCGATTTGGGTGTACATTTAAGTGGGGTGTAACAAATTCTTCCTTTAAGTAAAATGCTTAAAGGTCGAAACGAAAAGATAGGCTCTGAGGGGTGTACTAGGGGTATCGTGTACTAAAAATGAGTACAACGCAAAGGGTGTGGGAGAATTACTTGACCAATGTAGCCAATGTAATTATAACAAAAACACAGGTGTAAAACAATGGGTTAATCCTAATGCCTCTTATCATGTAGTAAATCTAACTACACGAATGTAGTCTCACTTGTGGCCTCGGAATGGTCCTAACGCAAGTTCTAGAATCTAAGTGCTACCGGTACACACATCATAGCATAAATGCTTTTCCTACCAATTCTAGGGGCGAACCTCACATATTTGGGGTGGAAAATTTTTTTAGTGGTACGGTTTTGTGCTAGTCATATAACTCCTATCCATGAGACGCTCATTAAGATCAAAGTTTCACTCCTAAATGTTGTAAAAAATTTTAAATTTGGCACTAAAATTACCCTAACAGGTGTTTATCTCAGTTTTATTACACATCTATTATTAAACAAACAAAAATCAAGCGTAATTGTATTCTCTAAAATCGTACTTTTACCCTCCCTTACACTTAAGATGAACATTGTCCCCAATGTTCAAGTAACAAGATGTAAAAGCATAAAAGTAAAAGAATGAAATCAAATACTCCCCTGATTCGCTCGGTGGATAATGAAATTACACGGTTAAATCTTCCTCCAAAGAGAATGTTGAAGCTCCATGACTAATGCATCGCCATAAGCTTGATTCCAAAAACATCTCCTTGTCCAAAATAACCTGTTAAACCTGAGAAAACAAACACGAAAACCTGCATAACATCGGCGGGAAAAATCTATATATAAGGATATAATGCTTGTGGAATGATAATTTTGCAGATTCCTGGAGATTATAAGTTGGAGATTTAATAAAAACTTTTTATGAAAACAAAACTTTCAAAAATTTCTGGAAATTAAATCTGACGCCGTCAGGTTTATAACCCCTGACGCCGTCAGAAATGACCTGACAAAAATTTTCATTTTTAGTTTCCGGAAAATTTCTGGAAAAACCTTTACCTTACTTCCTGGAAATCCTGCAAAACATCATTATGACTCGATACAAGCATTTGACTCAGACACACACTAATATGTATGCTAATTTATTATTATTACGATTCATGTTAATTTGTGTTCTAATAAACCGATTTAGATTTCCCTTACACTTATCTTTTGCAAAATACCTTTATATGTAGTTAAGACGAAGTTAAAAACAACATAAAGCATTTTCACAAATTAGTTTTGAACATGAATCAATAATGATAAAAATTACACACACATACGGAAACAAATAAAATCAAACAAACAAATAAATAAACACACAAAGCAAATAAAACAAATAAAGCTTGGGTTGCCTCCCAAGAAGCGCTTTTCTTTATTAACGAGTCTTGTAGCTAGACTCAAAGTAAGGCTCATCTAGTGTCGCTTATGCTCACGTATCCGAGTGTGAGCCATCTAATTGTTGCCTCATCTCTCTTGTATTCATCATTCAGCTCCAAACATCCATGATAATATCTCTTATTTTTCTCATGTGGATATTTGAGCCCCTTCCTCTTATCATTCTCACTTAACAAGTCGATGGGCATAATTCTATTGCAAGATTCAATGGGGTAGTTCTTAAACCTAGGATGTGCTCGGGGCATTTGA
The DNA here is from genome assembly GCA_021014915.2 of Artemisia tridentata subsp. tridentata. Classification (NCBI taxonomy): domain Eukaryota; kingdom Viridiplantae; phylum Streptophyta; class Magnoliopsida; order Asterales; family Asteraceae; genus Artemisia; species Artemisia tridentata. The sequence goes on along the minus strand of CP139504.1, from coordinate 161,325,986 downwards.
TAGACAAAATCTTCATCCCCATCCGAGAACGTAATTAACCCGTCCACAAGTTTTTCGTCAAGGTTGGTCAACCTTTTGAAGGGTTCTCCAAAAATGACTTGGGTTAATTTGTCATCGATAAATTCTCCTAAATTCTCCATAACCATAAAATCCACCAAATACACAAAACTTCCTACGAACACGTGTAGTGGCTTAATCCTAGCAACAATGTTATCTCCTTGATATTCAAGCTCATCTACCATGATTTTATTATAATTAGCGCGAGAGATAATGTTCATAGGCAAAGATGAGTTAAGATAAGCATAAAAATCATGATAACCAATTTTACACGGGAATTGCATGTTAAAGAGGCTATCCTTTTCGATCTTAGTCCTAGGGTCAACATACTTAAAGGGATCAATTTCCTCTTTTCCCCATTCCTCGTTAACTACTTCTCCATTACCGATATCCTCATCGGAGTCTGAGTAGTAAAATGGACTAACATAGTCATTCTCGTGGTCAGACTCCTCCATCTCAGAATTGTTACCAAAGTGGTGGTCGGTGAAAGGTTGTTGTTTGCTACTATGGGGGCGGGAACGGGTAGTTGAAAATTTGCACGGCGAAAAACACGAATAACAGGGATCAAATGACCAATGTTACTCATGCGGTAAGTGGAAGGTATCACAAACAAAAGTACAAAGAAATAAGATAGACTAAAGAAAACCTAGAAAAATAAAATAAAAATCTCACTAGAAAGGAATCTAGTGAGTAGACCTAATAGAAATAAAAATTCAACCTAAACAATAACTATTCCCCGGCAGCGGCGCCAAAAACTTGATTGCGTGGTTTTGTAACCTTACAACAGGTTTTACCTCTCGAGGGATCTCAAGAGGCTTACAACCCCACCAGGCAGTGTACCTGACCGATGTAGTATAGTGTAGTGGTAAGTACGGGGATTGATCGTTCTCCACAGGGAATAGTGTTCGTTAGGTATGAAAGGCTACTCTAATTAGGTCTAAGGGTTGAGGAAGATTCTTTTTATGTTTTTATAGTTTTTATGAAAGCAAGTAAAATCTCGGGTTTGAAAGAGTGGGCGGAATTAGTTGCTAGTCAACTAACCCAAATTACTACGAATGCAATAAAATTAAATAACTGAAAATAAAATGTGGTGAGAAACTTATGTGTAGAGAAATGTGTTTACTTAGATTTCCTTACTCCCTAACTATCTTTTACCGGTTAATTAGTGTGTATTAGTTGCGTGGATGACGGGTGTATTCCTTAATACCATTCGTGGGGTGGCGTACTTACTTCCCCAACTCTACAAGCTCCTACTTCACTCCTATGTCGAGCCGGCTAGGAAGCTCCTAACATGGGATCACTAGAATTCGCTTGTGCATTAAATACAACCATAAAAACCTTTAGTACGCATTTGGTTCATGTTTCTTAAGACGTTCAAGCAAGTTACCGAATAGGAAGTTAGCCAGTTTTCTTAAGCCTAACATAGATAAACAATCATCCAATACAACTAATAACACATTAACAACCAATAATCAATAGCTAGGTTTCATTAGATCTAAGCAAACACAAGATAAATTTAGCCTAACATGTTAAACAAAAGACAAGAATAAGATAGAATCAAACAACACATAGACATATTGAATGATTAATTGATAACTTATCTTTCAATGAAACATGGAAGATCTCAAGGCAAAAAGCCCTGAAAAAGTAGCTAAAATCGTCTTAGGGTTTTCTCCCAAAATTCCACACACTAAGCTCTCTCTAATGACAAAAAATTAGAAAACTATATATAGATTTTTGGATCTGACGGCGTCACCTTATGGAGTGTGACGCCGTCACCTCGCCGCTTTTAGGGTTCCCGGATGACCTTCTTGACGCCGTCCCTCTTTAGCTCTTCAAAAATCCATTCTGGCTTATCAAGGCTTGACGCCGTCCAACCATGAACGTGACGCCGTCCCTTTATGATTTAAGCCGTGACGCCCTTGATCAAGTTAAAGCGTGACGCCGTCAGAATTCACATGCTATTTTCACTGGCCCGTCATGAGTAAATTTCACGTCCAACTTTTCTTGCCAAGGCATGACTCCGTCCAGAGTAAAGTCTGACACCGTCAAGAGTAACTTTTAGCCGATTCTTGAGACTTTGCCGTTTTCTTCACTTTAATGCTCCAAAAACGTCCAAAATGCCTCCTTTTCCAGATTTCTCCTCAAAAGTGCCTAAAATGACAAAAGAAACGATTTAGGGCAATATTTGATCAAATAAATACGATTTAGGGCTTAAATGACCCCTTAAAAGCGGTACACTTTTCGCTTCATCATAGAAGCTATTGATGATAATAGTCTAGTCTAGGAGTTTTCTGGTGCTCCTCTGGGTGGAAGGCATCATCAAGGTCAAATCCCTATTCGGGAACGGGTAGTCCAAGGTCGGGAATCTCAGGTAAGGGATCGAGTAAGTGAACTGGGGAAGCTGGTACTGACATAATGCCCTACAATTGGCATATGAGGTCAAAATTAGTAAAAAGTTCATATAAATAATCTTTTATATAAAGAAATGGTGATCGAAAGTAAATCAAGTATATATAAATGTCATTTTTATAAATACGTGTGTATATAAATATTATTTATATAGACAAGTGTAATAGTGTATAGGATAATTGTTCGGAGAGTGTAAGCACACGGAGAGTGTAAGGCAATGCAAAGTAGTTAACATATAAAAAGCGGTTATAGTCTAGGTCTAAAAAAAATGCGACCTGGTTCTCTATAACCATGGCTCTAGTACCAATCTGTAACACCCCCAAAATATCGCAGCGGAATGTAATATCATTGGGGTGCTACTTATTAGTACAATAGTCATAATCATAGAAAACGACTCTAAATGAGACATTTTTAAAAGTTTATCATTTGATCATAATAAAACTTCAGAGTTACAAGAGGTCCCAAATAATTTTATAAAACATAATGTGTTAACATAAAAATTTTCAAGAGTTTATCGAATGATAACACAATGCAAGCAATCAAAACATTCTCCGTGCGACTTCGTGCTTGCCAAATACCTTAAGGACCTGAGATAAAACATGCTAAAAAGTCAACACAAAGGTTGAGTGAAATTCATAGGTTTATAAATAATTAATGGACCACAAGATTTTAGAGTTAAATTAATAATTGCAACGAATACAATTATGGGTAAATAATGATTATTGCTTTAAGCTCATGACACGCAAACTGACTGAAGGTTCATAGAATGAACCAATGCCTGAAATGTAAATTGCCATTTTACATAAATTTCAAATATAGTGCGTTCGGTTGTCTATCAAATCAACACAAACGAGATTCGTGAATCCCAATAGGTCTATTCACAATATTCGCGTTCACTCGCAAGTGATTAATTTTGTCAATATCGGTACTTTAGCAATAATATGTTCTGATAAGCATACAGTTTAAAGCACTTGTGTCCAAATTTTAAAATAACATGTATCTCCCCCAATGGGTTTATAAACAATTTAAAGAGTTTAAGTGGGGCTATGAACTCACCGAAAGCCAAGTGAACAATCAAATTGAATGTAGTGATGAATAAACCACAAGTGTTCTACGAGCAACCTAGACATATACGTGTCTCAGATTCTAAAATAATAAGGTAAGTATGTCTATATGCTTTATAGATTATTATTTCAATTATGCTTGGTACATAATATATAAATCAGTGTCAAGACAAGTCATAAGAGTTCGATTAAGTCCAATGGTTCAAATTAAGTCAAAAGGGTTCAAATTACTTCAAAAGTTCAAATTAAGTCAAAGAGTTCAAAATATATTAAATGGTTCAAAATCAAATTTAAGGATTCCAAATATGTGTCATGAGTTCAAATTAGTAGTTCTTAAGTTTCTTTAGTCTATGAAAGGATTTACGAGTCTATTTTCGATAGTGGGTCCTACCACTTTGGTTTTTATGTAAAATTGGTCAAGTAGTGTTATTTGACAAGTTTCTAATAGTCCAAGGGTCATTTTTATAAATTAATAACTCTTTACACATTTTGAGTCCAAAGCTGTTAGAATTTTAATAAAATTTCCGCACAAATCGGGCCGCCATTTCTAAACCGTAGAGGGTAAAATTATGAAATTTATATGATTGGAAAGGTATGAATCTTTAAATCTCAAAAATCAAGGCCTCACCTAACTGAGAACTTCTTAGAAAGTTTGATAAATTATTAATTTACCCCTGTGTCTCTATGCAGGAAAATCCAGCCTGCAGTTAGGCTTACCAAAATAAGCACATCTTTTTATCTACAGACCCTATGGACCTAAACTAACAGGAAACGTTTTCTACATGTCTTAGCTCAAACTTTAATTTTTTGACCAATATAAGGTTCTGGGTATAATTTTAGAGAAATTGGCCTTTCAAAACTGATATACATTTCTGGATAACTTTTAGTGTAGATTTTCAAAAATATTCATTGTGACGAGTTAGGATGTAAGGTTTTTGGGGAAATGACCCTGAGATATGTGGTTAACTCACCATATTTTTATTTAAGGTCCAATGTCTACTGATTAGATCAGTTTATTCTGCTTTTACCCCTAGTCAGAAAGTAGTTTTGCATGTCTAGTCCTTATTAGGTTTTCTAGTGATCTAACATATGTACCATGTATAACCAAGCATAATAAATATATTGAACATATAAAATACATAGAAAAAAGTATTTACAGAAGTGAAATGAAAATGGAGGTGGTTTCTTACAAGAGTGTAAAGGAACACAAGATTTCATGAGATTTATGTGTTGTTTGAGTGTAATAAATCAAGAACAAGACTAGGGCTTCAAGATCTTTAATCTATGATCAATAATTTAGTGAAAATTTAGATGAAATTGGTGATTGAGATCTGTTCTTGGTCGTTCAAGGGTGGAGAGAAAAGAGGATTTTGGTGGTTTTGCATGATACCAAAAAGTGGTAAATGGTTTATGTAAATGGTTTAAGTGTTAGTGGAAAACACATGCTCAAAGGGTAATACAAGTGTCTAAGTTAAATAAGAGTCACCAAGACAAGTGTATAAAGGAGGAGGGGACATTTTTATGGTATGAGTGGTAAGATTTAATTTATTTTGGGTAGTTTTTGGTTTAAAGGGTGTAGTTTGATCCCAGTAATTACTAATGTTAAGTCCTTAAGTCATGAGACTTAAAACTGGGTAACAATAAAATACAAAGCTTACAAAAATGTTAAAACTTGTCAACAAAACCTATTTTAATATTTCAGGTGATCCTTGAGCTTGTTGGGTGATTACTCGATGTTTAAAATTTGAAACTGCGCAAAACACGAAATGTACAAAGTTTAAGTAAAAATAGAAAGTAAAAATGGAATATTTAAAATATGGTGGTAAGAAACCAAAATGTATAAAAATATATCTACTGAGTCTTGACAGGTGTCGGTTTAGGTTAAATGTACGTTTAACGATGTATACGGAATATCCTATCTAGTTACTCGCAAAAGTGAATTTACTTAAAATAGAAATATTAAGTAAATTTAAAATATTAAATATTGACCTCAAAATTGTGAATTGTTACACCAACCCTAAACCTCTAAACCTATGTTTTTTTAAGTAAAATTGTGCTAACTTTTGGGTCCTATTAGCAACAAAGATATCAACCGACTCATGTGTTTCAACCAACTCATACAGCTTATGAACATCATCATCCCTATTAATCTATTGCAAACCATTTTCTAGGGAATTTTTAGGATTTCAGAAAAAACGCCCATTTTTGTTCCTTAATCTTTGATATTGAACTAAAGATATCCATATCACTGCTAAATGCACTAAAATTAATAACTTATCCTCCATCATACCTTAGTGGGCCATATTCAAATTACCCGTTTGTGTGAATTCAGAACAACACTTCACTTTCTTCTTCATGTATTTCCTTAAAAGTTGTCACAAATATGCTCCTGTCTATTTTGCGAATGAGGTGGACTACGTTGTGGTGTGTGTTTGACTGATTGTGTGGAATGAGGTTAGTTTCTTGTTAATCGGGTCTTGTTATTAGGGTAATATTTGTATTTTTATGATCTTTTTATGGTTTAGTAGGTCGGGTTTATTGGGAAAGATTTTATAATTTCACAGTTGGTCCCTAAATTTGACAATCTTGCCATTTTTATACTTAAATTTCCCGCCATTTAATAACTTTACTCATTATGATTGTCTTATTTCACATTTGGTCCCTGAATTTGTAAGGTCATCTGTATCTTTGCTATTTAAGGGTTCATACCCCAAATCATTTGCATACCCACAAACATAGATTTCTCCCCAAAAAATCTTCTATATACACCCAAGAATAATGGCCCGTTTTAAACGTCTTGATGAACTTGCAGCCGCTGCTACTTCTTTGATTCAATGGTTGTTTACTTCCAAAGGGAAAATGACAAGGATTTAAAGTTTGCCATCGGTCTACAAAAGTTATTTCTTGAGTTGCTTGAGGTTACAAATGAACAACAAGCGTTTTTAACTGAACTTGACGGATATCGTCCAACGGTGATGTCGTACAAGGTTCTCAAGCATCTTCACCAGGTTCAAAGGCGTGATGTGATTAAGTTGTTGGAAGTTAAGAAGTTGATGTTTGAAACTTATTGTTAGGTGTTTGACAGGAACAATTTCGTCGATGCTCTTAGGACTATGTGATTTTGTTGTCTTTTGGGGGGGTTTTGATGGTGTCTTTTGGGAATGATATGTACTTATGTACAATTTTATTATGGAATGAATGAACCGCTGTTATATATTCTTGTGGTGTTGTTTTTTTTTGTTTCTTCCTTTTTAATTGTTTTGTGATTCTTTTGATTCTATTCATTGTTGTTAGATGTTTGGTCCTTGCAGAAAACAGTGTATTTATATCTGGATAAGGATTTCATCCCATAACTTGGTCGTCCTAGCATGTAATAGTAAAATTTTCAAATGCATAATGTTTTGGCTCCATTTTAAGCATTTATGTTTTCATTACTCACATCTACTTATTGAACCACCACATTGTTCCCCATTATACCCTTTTTGACTGCATTATATAATAATACCCTACAGTTCTGCAATTTTTTTTCATACCAAAAAAGTTTCACCATGGATGAAAAAAATGGTTGTCAAATGATATGCATTGACTGTTGGCTAGAAAGTGAAGACAGGGATGGATTGACCTTTGATGCAAGGCATCCACCTAATAGAGATAACGTGAGGTATTGTTTTCCAATGCATCTTAACAGAAGGGGAAACACAACTGATATTGGTGTTGCTGCAAGTGGTGTTCTGGATCTAGGTATTAGAAGGAAAAACATAACTACAGCTAGTAGAGGTGGTGGTGTAGTGGGCCTACATGTTGCAGCATCTAATAGAGGTGGTGGTTCAGTGGGTATAGGTGGTGGAAGGGTGACTATAACAAGACCTGATGAAATTCATGATTGTAGGTCTCCCCAACCCAGTGACAGTGGTGATGAAGAAATTGAACCAGCTACAAGTCAAAGACCAAGTGGACCATTCCCAAGTCAAACACTACGTTAAACACCTGCAAGTCATAGAGCAAGTGAAGCACCTGCTAGTCAATTAATCAAGTGAATCACCTGCAAGAAATGCTATGTTATATTTGATAATAAATATAACTTAACTTGTATTTGTTATGTTATAACACTGCAGTTTGGCTACTAATTTTGTGTTATCTGTTGACTTTTATAAGTCAAAATTGGTAATTCCAAACACACCCCTAAACTGCATATGCAAATGCAAACAGCAAACCCAAACTACAAATGCAAACAAAAGATGTTTTAAAAGATCCAAACACCAGTTTGGTTACTAAATTTTTGGTATATGTTTAGTTTATAAGTCAAAATGGACAATTCCAAACACCCCCACCCCCCAAAACTGCATATGCTAATAGAAACTGAAAACTGCAAACAGTAAACCCAAACTACAAATAGAAACTAAAGATGGTTAATTCCAAACACCCATAAGCAACCTGCAAACTGTATAAGCAAGCTGCAAGATTTAAGATGCAAACTGTCATATTTGCAAATATACCCATATCCCTCATGAAGACCCTGCAACCAAATACATACTAGCCAAATATATACTAACACTTAACCCATGATCATCAAAACATTCAGATCAAAGCTTAATTAAACCATCATGCCCAAAATATACATACCAACATTAATTAAACCATAAATAACAAAATATACATGTTAAGAGTCATTGTTTTGAGTAACCATCATCAGCAAAAAAATTTACATCTTGATTACATCACCAACTAAAAATAACAGGTGAGCTTCTTGGTTGGAGACTTGAGCTTCTTGGAGGGAGACTTGAGCTTCTTAGGGGTAGGCACATACCAGTCATTTATGTTTTTGCTTGAGCACCCCACAACCGCTCCAAGACCAAGTAATACATTTGTAATCCTTTCCATACTTTTTGGACTTTTATGAACAAGGGTGCTAACAGGTTGTGAAGTGGAAGCCTTGGGAGTGGAAGCCTTGGAAGTGGAAGACTTTCCCTTTCTAACCCTTGATGTGGAAGCAGTAGTCTTAGAAGAAAGCAACCCAACATCATCATCAGATGTGTCCGAAATAATGATGACATCAACCTCCTCTCCCTTAGAGTTGGTATCTGGAAAGATAGCCAAAACAGAAAGACATAAGAGTTCAACCATTAGTAATATCCTACTTTGCAAACATTAAGTCTAACCTTTCACAACCTCCTTGTTCCCATATTTTTGCCACAAGTCTTCAAGTATAACATCAACAATTTCATCTTCTATATCCCAATTACTCCCATACTTAGCCATGACATACTCAATCATATAGTCAGAGACTTTTAGTTTGCTATAATTTTTTTTTTTTTATTTATTTATTTTTTTATTTTTTATTTTTTTTTTTTTTTTTTGCGTAACCTGACATTGCTTGGATTTCTTGCATAAAAATAGGGTTATTTAGGGTCATAATTGGCTGCTAAGCTTAATATGTAAATCACACAAATACAAAACAACGAACTAACCCTTCATCACTTCAGCTTCTTTGGCAAATCTGCATAAATCTTCAAACATCTCATCAGATATTTCATCACTTTTTAACCACGTATCCCCATATTTAGCCTTCACATACTCTACCATTTCATTCGTGACTGCTATCATACTAAGGTCCTTGTCTACCATTGTTAGAGTTTTTTTTTGTACAAATGGTAGGTTGGTAAGGGTTGTGTGCAGGACTGAGGACTGTCTGAGAATGTATGTGATAGATGATCGGGTCTTTGTTAAGTCTTAACTCTTTCTCAGTTGTTAGGTGAAGAGGGAGGGAAACAATAAATATTAGGGTATACGAATTGTCTTTGTTCGGTTGGGTTGGGTTAGATTTAAGTGAAAATGTGAGTTGTCTATTATGCCTTTGAAAATATAACGCAAAACGGACGTTAACCTGAGTATTACGGGTCAAGGGACCTCATTGACACAAAAACCATGAGGTTTGGACTCCCCGCGACGCAACTTTTGTCCCAACGTGATGTTTTTTGCCAACTTTAGGGACCAACAATGTATTTTACTCTAACATTTATTAGGTAGTTATGGTTATAGACTTTTTTTTTTTTTTTGTTTCTCTTATATTGGATTACATTGTATTTTTTTGATTATTCTTTAAAAAAAAAATGTCTACCAAAAGTGCTTTAAAGTGTTGTAACTAATGCCATTATAGTTATACTTATTAAAATTTGCCTTAATAAATAAGTGTTATCTTAATATTTTAAGACTTTCATTTTAGGAAAATCTCAAATATTTTATAATATAGTATAAATATAAATATAGATGTCTTCTATACCCTTTGCAATATATACTTATTTTATATCTATTTCAATATATGTGAAAGAAATGCAAATTGTTGTTTATTTAAATTTGTATAAGAAGCATGCTTCTGACCTTGCTTAACAGATAACACGATACAAGCAATGAATTTGAATCCTTTACGCAATCTACCAATGTACAAAGTTGCAACTTGTCAAGCCCAATGGTCTCAAGTTATCCCATTAAAAGTTTATATTAAATCCCACCATAAACGACGTCGTTTTGCACTCAGTTTTCCCGCCAAAATTTAGCCCATATGCCTGCGTGTTTTAGGCCCAGATTTGGCCCACTTTCGTCCAGTATTTGTCATGCTTCTTATCCAGTCCAAAAAAAAAACCAGTAGATAAGTATTAACCTTACACAAATATTCCAGATGATTCTTCTGCGATGATACATGTTAGATCTATACTGTAGCAAACCCTAGATCTAAAAACCCTAGATCTAAAATAACGTGCGATGGTGAATGGTCGAACGGGGTATCCACGTCGAGTTTGCGGTTGCACCGGTGGTGGGGTGGCTGCCTCCCGTATCTTGGCGGGGTAGCCACGTCGGCTTTGTTCTTCCAGCCATGGTAAGTGGTTATATGTTACTATGTAAGTTTATGTAACTTAACTAAAATTTTGATTTACTTTATATTGATTGGTATAATGATTTAACTTTTAGGGTTTAAGGTGGGAGAACTTAGGGATCGTCGTGTCGGTAAGTTTCTTATGCCCTGTTTGTTAAGTTTTTGCTTTTGTTTGGTATAATTTTTTGTTTGTTAAGTTGTTGCTTAATTTTTTTGTTTGTTAGTTGTTGATTGGTATATTGATTGGTATTATTTTTTGTTTGTTATATTGATTGGTATAATTTTGTTGTTAACAAAAAATCAATATGGTATGCGAAAAATCAAAAATTATACCGACACGACGATTTTTTGTTGTTTGGATTAATTAGTAAAGAATTTTGCTTTTGTTTGCTCTTGCAGTTGATGACGATTCCTGTTTCATCAGTACATTAACGGAACCTATGAAAGTTGCTGACTTTCTCTACTCATTTTACGCAGACCAAACAAGTAAAGCTTATTGCTGATGGTGAGGCGTCTTGCTTATAACAGGGGCACCGTTTCTGATGTGGTTTAATATATATAGTAATGTTTGGTTGCAGCAAACACTTATGTTTGTAGTCATGTGCTGCAGTGTACGTTGTTGCTTTGTTTCCCGACTGTCGTATTGCCTTGGCTTGCCTTTGAAAATGAGGCCGGCCTGGGTTTGAATGAGTCGGGTTAAAAGTGAAATTCCCCGTATCTTGGCATGGCAACGTCTCGGCGTTGCAGCCATGGCGGGTGAAACTGCTTTTTTCCGTTTGCTGCCATATCTGAGCCTAGCTTAGATGGCTTGCTGGTAAATGTTTTTGCAGCCTTGGCGGGGCTATCATTCGTGTTAGCAGCCACATGCTGGAATATGTGTTCAATGCATTTTAAAAGTGTGCATTGTGTTTGAAAAAAATAATTAATATATTGATAATAATCTTGGGGCTATGATGAGTTTTAAGGTATCTGTGTAAATGCGAGATAAGCCGTATGTTGGCAGGGCAGCCTATTCCGGTTGCAGCCATGGCGGTTGTATCCGCTTTTTCCTGACTGATACCATATCTGAGCCTAACTTTTTGGGTGCAACTGCTGTGGCAGCAGCTTTTGATACCCTTGGCTGTGATGATCAGTTAACAATGTTGCCTTGCCGCGAACGTGGAAGGAAGGTAGAGTGCGAAAAATAGTCGCCTCAGCAACCTGCAAGTGCGCAGGCAGGGCATCAACTAATCTGAGCTAAGTTTTCATTTGTTTATATCCATTAAACCACGGATAGTGGAAGGATGGTTGACTGCGAAAAACATTTGCATCAGCAACCTCCACGTGCGTAGGGAGGGCGTGAATTAATCTGGCGCAAGTTTTTAAATTTTTTCAGTGCCTTCGTACCAGGTGGTAATATGTCAATGTCTGTGTATGTTGTTATTGACAAAAAACGGCTGAAACGCATAGGTTTTTCCTTTTCATGGGCGACGATGATAATTTTATGTTTATCGTACGTACCGTACTCATGCCGGTATAGTGGCTGTGCAATGACACCATCGGTGTCATTACTGCCATGCCATGTGTTTGGTATTGTATTCATAAATCTGAGTCTGCTTCTTAATGTTACACCTCTCAAGGTAACTCCGCCTTCGTATTTTTGTTACTGTGATTAACAGAGAGAAGAGGCCACTGCAAGGTAACTCCGGCTTCGTATTTTCTTTACTGTTTTAATGAACTGATAATTCAGTTTTATATGAATTGTGGTCCTTTCAATATTGATTTCCCGCATTGTTATTCTATTAGGTATCATGGAAATGCCTTCAGTTCCTCAAGTATCAGCTGCCATGGGCACAGCGCTACCCTCGGATATCCAGGAAGGTACGCTTTATGCTTTTCGTATCACAACGATTGAAACTAATTTCTAATGGTGTGTATTCTTTTTTAAGTACTCGGCGATCTTATATTGTCAAACTCTTTTCCATTGCGTTGTTGATTAATGTTTTGGGTCAATGTTGTTTCTAGACCCGCACACTCAAAAACTCTTTTCCATTGCGTTGTTGATTAATGTTATGGCATCAAATTTCTGGAAAACAGTTACGGCAATAACAGCTTTAGACTTGCCGTTCTATTTTAAGTTGCTTTGTCTTTGGCTGAAACTCATATGTCTCAAATTAGTTTTAAGCTTTTCTTTTTTGGTGTCAGCGTATTATGTATTGCTCATGAAATGTGCCGAAACAATTATTAAATGAGGCATCTGAAAGCAAATTTGGAACAGCAAGTTGCCTTATGTTGCTGGCAGGTTTGTTTCATTTGTTCTGCACTTCTGCTGTCAATCTAAACTTATTTTGGCTTGCTCCGTTCTTTGGCCCATGTCTGACTTTTTTATGCAGGATAAACATCCCACCGCTTTAACCATTAGTCATTATCCTCCTGCAGTTTAATGTACTTGGATAAGTGACTGTGATGAGCATCTACGTGTTCGATGAAACTGACATGCTCCGTGCGTTGGCGAGGCAATTTATTACTTTTGCAGCCATGGCGGATGTGTCTTCTTTGTCGATTGTATCCCTATCCGAGCCTCCTGTACAACTATATGGCCACTTCTTGCATCACTTGCTGCTGATGCTTACGATTACTATAAGTTTATATTAAACCAGGTTGAATGCAGTACTGTTTTGCGTATGAGTTTCCACCCAAAATTGGTGGGCTATTTGGCCTGGTCTTTGCTGCTGCTGATGCTTACGATTACTATAACTTTATATTAAACAAGGTTTTTATGGCTGTGATGATTGTTGGAATTTCGGCGAGATGTTCCAATCCTAACTTGGTGAGGCAATGACCGGATGGCATAGCGTATATCCCATCTATGCAACCGGATTCGTTTGCAGCCGTTACGGAATTCAGATACTTCTATGACCTGAACACCGTATACATATCTGAGCCTAATTAAACAATTATTAAATGAGGCATCTGGAAGCAAATTTGGAACAGCAAGTTGCCTTATGTTGCTGCCAGGTTTGTTTCATTTATTCTGCACTTCTGTTGTCAATCTAAACTTATTTGTGATTTGTATACTTAATTTTTTTTTTTGTATTTTGGGGAACTCCAGAGCTTAATACAAAGACTAGAGTCAAAAGATTGGCTGAAGATTTGCGAGTCACTGAACGATGTTACACGATTTGCGTTGTTCCACTCAGCTCTCTTGCTCCCAATCCTGTATGTAAAAGCTGATCCATTACTATCTTATTTGTCTTAAAACTATTGTGTGGTTTAACTAGCACCTGATTTTATAACTGCCATAAAACTGAGTTGAAGTTGGTTTTTGTAGGATTAAAAAAATTCAGAACAAAAGTATTATGTATTAGGGTTGACTCGGTAGCAAGTGCAGGATTCAAGATCTCGAGAGCAAAAGTTGCTGGTTTGATTAAGTACCTTTGTTATCATTTTTCTTGATATTTAAAGAAAATTTATCTTTTTGCATTAAGTTCATAGTGGATTCCCATGTTCCAGTGATGGGGATGTGCGGGTCAATTCAGTGAAGGTGACAAAGAATAATACGACTATAAGGAGTGGAGACATGATAACTGTAAGCGGAAAATGAAGATTGAAGGTTAGCTAACAGAAATGTGTCGATTAGTACTATTCAAAAAACAGGCACGCCTGCAACGCGGCGACCATCGCCAATCTTGTTTAATTATTAATCCCGCTAGTCAACTTGCTATGCGTTTAAGTTTTATATAAAAAAATAAAAAATAAAAAGTTTTGGCCGTACAATAGCAACGTATTTTTTCAAATGTACCAATTTGTTACGTGTATTATTTCTTGTTTCACTTAATGTTACGTACTTTCATTTTTTTGTTCTAATTTGCACACATGTTTACAGGCTAACGGTTAAATGTTATTAAAACCGGTTAAAACCAACGTGGCATATTATTGTTTGGGTTTTGGTCTTACAATAGTAACGAACTTTTTCATATGTACCGATTTGGTACGTGAACTATATTTTGTCCCACTTAATGTAATAGATTGATCGGGTTATCCAACGATCCCTGGCCTATCGGATCGTTAGTGTCCAATAGCTAGTTTCATGTTCATGGGACCTACAGGAGTAGAAAGACTAAGCAAGCAAAAGCATTTGCTTCTTACTTGTTTAATATCGAGGAGGCCCTTGTACGGATTGACATGAGTGAATACATGGAAAAGCATGTTGTTTCTAGATTGACAGGCGTGCCACCTGGATATGTAGGGTATGAGGAAGGAGGGCAGTTGACAGAAACAGTTTGCAGAAGGCCCTATGTTGTATCTTGTTTGATGAAATTTAAAAGGCTCATGCTGATGTGTTTAATGTGTTCTTCCAGATTTTGGATGATGGTAGGGTGACAGACTCACAAGGTCATACGGTCAGATTCACAAACACCGTCATCATCATGACCTTAAATGTGGGTTCACTACCTACTTGACACCGAAGATTCCTCCATGCCAAAAGAACGAGCTTACGAGACCATCAAATGTGGAAAACGATCTTGCAAAGGGTATCTCTCATGAGACTTCAAAGATAAAGATACCATATCAGTTGACACCGAAGTCATAGCGTTTTCCAATAGCCAAATTCTCCAACAAAAGCTAGTATTTAAAAGAGTGGAAATTTGACGTAGCATGTACATATGGCAATAATGAATATGGTTTTAGTTAAACAAGTTTAAGCGTGCAAATTAGCACAAAACATGAAAGTACGTAACATTAAGTGAGACAAAAAAAATACATGTCCCAAATCGGTACATTTGAAAAAGTACGTTGTTATTGTACGGCCAAAACCCCCAAAAAAAGAATATCTAGGTATTATATTACCAAAAAAAAAGTAAAAGAATGGAGGTTTGCCATATCCACATAATATTAACAAACAAACTTTCACACAATGATAAGCAAGGGCGGAGCCACTAAAGGACTAGAAAGGGTGTTGGCCCCCTAGGCTCAAGCCCAGTAGTGTATTATTCTTTGGATTTGATGTGTAAAAATAAAGAAAATTGCTTTGGTCCTGCCACAACTTAAAGCCCAGCCTATTCAAATCCAATATTGTTAGGAACCCGAGTATATTTTAGCATTAGATAGCTTGTAGGCTTTATAGTTATAGTTTAGATATCGTTTCACCATGGAGTCGGGCCGGGTCTTTACCCACTGTAGCCTGCTCCATAGCCCACGTGGTGTGTTAAGTAAGTTGTATAAATACCCTCTCCCACCAAGGGAGAGGGTTGGAGCTTCATAATATTACTTTCATTCTCTCTCACTAAGTTCCTACCCTCCATCTCTTTATCTCTCTATACACGGATAGATCTTAATCTTGTGTGTGTTATGTGTTATTGATATATGACAATTGGTATCAAGAGCCAAGGTTGATTAGTGGTTGAATTCGTGGTGATTGTTTCTTTGTTTTCTTCTTTTCTCTTCTTGGTTCGAATAGATAACTAAAACACATCATAGTTGGTGCTTAGTTTGTGGTTTAAATTGTTAAAACTTTGTACCTTCATGTTCTCATATATCCCTTGTATCATTTCTTACTAAGTTACGGTCAATTTGGTGCTTTACTTGGAAGATTCAAAGTTTGTTCTTGATTGTGATTTGTGTCTCGGTACACATTTCCTTGTTGCGATTTATGTTGGTTGGGAAATTTAGTGTTGCGATTTGGGTTAGTTTGGACTGCGTTTTGGTTTTTAACTAAAACGGGAAAGAAGACAAAACGCAGTGAAAGTGACACTTTGTCTTGTTGTGACTGTGTTTTGCCCTCCTGCGTTTTGAGCTACTGCATTTTGGATTTCTGCGTTTTGGGTCTCTGCGTTTTGGACTCCTGCGGTTTGGTCTTCTACATTTTGTATCTAGCTGCAGTTTGGTTCTCTGCAGTTTGTGGTCTCTGCGGTTTGCTTCAACTATTGCGGTTTGACATTATGTTTTTAATCTTGCGTTTTGTACTATTTTTCAGGTTGCAGTTTGAGTTTTGCTGTCTGCGGTTTGCCACTTGCGGTTTGCTTTAGTTTACTTGCGCTTTGCCTATTGTGGCTTGTTGTTGCGTTTTGCCATACTCAAGACCAATTATCAAGACAAACTAAACGTTATGCTGCC
>CP139504.1:161292569-161309386 GCA_021014915.2 Artemisia tridentata subsp. tridentata | reverse complement strand
AGATGAACCTCTTTTTTTTTAGAGTCATGGACCAAAATGTTGGTCCTTTGGGCCACATGAGCGGCCCTTCGCAATGCGAGCAATATGTCTTGGAAAATGGGGGAAAGGGTGGCTCATTGTTTTGTGGGGTTTGTGGGTTATTTGGTGTGGTGGTGGTGAGGGTTTTTTGAGGTGGTGGTTTTGGTAAGAGATGGTGGAGTTGGGATGGAGTTCATAAAGATGGTTTGGAGACCCATCCTTCATAAGGGGGGGGGGGGGGGGGGGAAACCACCATATTAGAGAGAGCATGGAGGGGGTGAGCCCCTGTTGATTTTTCTTGGGGTTTGGGGTTTTTATCCACTTGCCTCATAAAGGGAAATTAGTGTGGATGAGGGTGAGAGAGGTTGTGTTTGAGGTTGAGGTGGTGGGAACGGTATAAAGGCCCGTGGATACCCTGATAAAGCGGATGAAAAAGCTTTGGGTTTCTTGCCCTTTTCAAAGGTCATGGGTGGGGATTGGTTGCCCTTGGTGGAAGGTCTTCAAAGTCATAAAGAATGGTGTGGTGATGTGGGTGGAGTCCTAAATAATTTAGAGGCTGAAGTTGTGGTGATTTGTTGGTGAAGGTGATTTGCAGGTTAGTTAGGCGGAGGTGGATTTGTAGCAACAGGTGTGATTGTTGGTGGTGGTTGGGTAGTGGTGTAGTGGGTTGGAGTAAAGATTGAAAAAATTTCTTTTACGATTGGTGAAGAGATGTTAAGAGGGGATGTTCCCCTTGAGAGTTAGCTAAGTTATGAAGCAATAAGGCTTAACATAATACGAGCAGTTCTTTTTGGGGGTCTGTAGAGAGAATTTGGCTTGTTTTGTATGGTTAAGAAATGACTAAATAGGTACGGGGTAGTAGAGAAAATGGGATGAGTGAGTTTTGATATTGTCACCCAAAATTTATAGACAGTGAGTTTTGGAAGTTGTTTTTGGATTAGATGAAAATCCAAGGGAGAATTTTGGGTTCCCAAAAATGTTTTGGAACAAAAATTTGTGCATCACTCATTTAAGTCAAACTATAGGCTCAAGTTGAGTAAATTGTAGAAGATTTAAATTTAATGAAAGAGTAGTGGAAAATCTGTGAATGATGTTCCCCGGATTTGAGGATCCCATAAAAGGGTTCCTTCTTGTATTGGAAGGTAACCACATGGAAAATTTGAAAATTAAATTTTGGGGGAAATTGATTTTTAAAGGTTGTAAGGGTTTCCTAAAACATTTAAAGAGTTTAATGACAGAAAAAAATTTAAAAAATATAACCCAAAATATAACTATCGGGTTAGTCGGGAATTTTTTAAAAATGTTATATAGGCCCCTGAGATCCAAGACAAAAGAGGATAAAAAAATTTGGGACCCGTGAATCCGCAGGTTGGAATGGCGGAGCCAAAGGAAAATAGGGGGACCCAAAATTTGGGATCCTCCAAATTCGCCATATGGAAAGCCCATTTCTTAAAGTACTTTGTCAAATTTTGTTTCCGGTAAAAACCCCGAAAAATTCCAAAACATAGTAAAAGTAATATTTGTACAAAATATAAATTATAGATTTAAAAGTAACACATAAATTAATTGATATCATATCTTACCCTAACATGAGTTAACCAAAGGGGGCTTAATCTCAAAAAATTGATAACACCATGTGTTACCGGCCTCAAGTTAAATTACTTTACACACATGTCAAGTACTAACATAATGTCTAAGAAACATCCCTGTTAAAAATTGTTAAAAAGTCTAAAACCAAAACTCCCTTTTAGTTAACTTCTTGCTCAATTTCTTGTAACCTTGTGAAATTTTTATGATCCAACGCCCCCAAAATTTTTTCAATTCCTTTGGTTTGCCCAAATTCCCCTGATTCATTGGGTCGGGGGAAGTGATCAATACTCAGGGGAGCAAACCATAATTTGGCAAGCCCTCATCCCACTCATTGATGATGATGATGATGTGATGATGATGTGGGGATGAAGACGTTTACCTTTTGTACCCCTACCCAAGATCACTTAAGGGGAAAGAAAATTGTTCTTCTCGGCGTAGTCGGGAACAAAACTAAAGCATTTCTGGGAAAGGGTTCAAAGGCACATAGAGACGAGTCAAGAGCATCCGTAGGGCATTGGGTGGTATTTGTACCCGGGAAAACGGCCTTGTTTTGGCGATATAGTATGCAAGGTTGAAAGGTTGTGGGTTGAACACAAACATATATAATAAAAACAAGCTTGAATGATTCCCATTCCCAACGGTGCTTATGACTTTTTTTAACACATCTTTAGCTTTCTAAAATTGGGCTAAGTTCCTTGGTTCCCTGGCAAAAGGATTTATTTACTTGAGACCTGAGCAACCTATTGGGTTTTTTTCCCAGGTAAGAAAAATGCTCCCCAAGGTTTCTTTTGCGGGCAAAGGGTTGGATATGGTGCCCTTCGATAAGGTTTGATTCTAGAATGGTTTAAAAAACTTTCAGAAAAGAAACAAGTTCCCTTTATTTGGAACTCCCAAAACATCCCCCAAAATTTTCTAAAGGGAAAATTGAAATTTAAACCCCTTGACTCAGAAATAGATATTAAGTTCCTAATCAAAAACAAAGTCCTACAGTAGCATAGAACTCGAGAACAAACCTAGGAATGATGGGCTCATTAATCTCTAGAAGACTATCGAAATTAATCGCGGCTAGTTGCTCGCGAAGAATGGTACTTTCATAGAATGAGGGGTCTACAACCCTACCCTCATGGACATATCATTTTTCTAGTGCTTTAAAAATATTTACTTGAGCTTCGGTGAGACCTTTGGTTTTGTGGTGTTTTGGAAGGTATTTGACGGTGTTTTTATGATCATAATTAGTTGCGGGAGGCATAGTTATCCTAGACACGAAAAATATATAGTTTAGTTGAAATTATCAAAAATACGTATAAATGTCTAGTGTGTGCCTACATGGGGACAATGTGGAGGTACGATTATCTCGACTCCTTTTGATGCATGAAAATTTTGTTTATGCAAGTTTTATGATAAAACGAGAGATAACCCAAACGCTCCTACTTCAATGTAGCTTCATTTGAATGTACCCGAAAATACATATTAGTTATGTATTCCCTTTAGCATTCAAGAGACATTATGCAAGTGATGTTTAAAACATAAGGTTTTTGTATTTGTATGAACCATGTTCAAAAACCGTTTTTCCTAGTCGTGAGAAGATTTTAGCAAAAATTTCTCATGGGGTTTTTGATAAATAATGATAATGTACTACAAGATGCAATTCCTAACTATGAAAAACATGATTTGTTATGCAATTCAGTAAATATGCTTCATGATTTTTCAAGAATTATGCATAAACCCCAAGTTTTGGTTTTGTGCATGAAATAGAAATCCTAGACGCAGATCAGGAATGTATACATGATAAGGATACTTACAGTGATGTTTAGAGCTCAATTTGGTTGAGAAATATGGCCTAAATTGTGAGTTTGGTGAATTATGGGTCGAGTTCCAGTAGGTGTTTGAGTGTTGGGAAGTGTGATGAATAGTATAGGAAGTTTATTAAATAAACATAAAATTGGCTCAACAGACCACGGATCCGGCGGATCCAAAACAAGGGATCCGCCCTTGTTGTCGGTTGGATCCGCAGGATCAGAACACTAATTTTTGTATTGCCTGCGTTTGGCTAATCTAAGGTTCGAGTTAATGTTTAATCTACTCACTAGGTTCCATTAATCCTAAACCAAGTCTAAGATAGTTGAAAGGTTCTCTCTTGAGAGGTTTTATGAGGATATCGGCAATGTTGTCCTCTGAGGAAACTTTCTCAATTGAGATATTTCCCTTCTGAACATTGTCACGTAGGAAGTGGTGACATACTTCTATGTGTTTGGTTCTAGCATATTGGACTGGATTTTTGCTAAGATCGATAGCTCCTTTTGTTGTCACAAAGAATGGGAATGTCGTTGAGTACAATTTCATAGTCGACGAGAGCTTGTTTCATCCACAGTGCTTGTTGTTCATGAAACACTTTTAAAATAAGTTTTTGTCGCAAAGCACTTTCATACATGTTGTGTGTGGAATTCCATCGGGTAGGACAATCGTAATTCGGACCTAAACTAAGAGAATCTTTTCTAGCACCAAACTTGATATAGTTATGATATCGTCTATTACTACTACTAAAAATATCTCTCAACATATTTTTAAAAGCAGATTTTGTTGACTCGATAACATTTAACCCGTCTTGCACAACCAAATTAATAATATGTGCTACACATCGAATATAAAAAATGTCACCATCTCAAATTGGTTTGTATTTTAGTTTTAATAACTCAATCGCATTGGTGTTGTTCAACGCATTATCGAAAGATATAGAAAAAATATTTTCTTGTGAATTATATGCTTGGATAATCCAATCTAAAATAAGATAAAGATTTTGGCCGGAATGTGGGTATTCAAACAAATGAAACGCAATCGTAAATTTCATCATTACCCACGTTTTTGGATTTACCCAATGCGCGGTAACACAAAGATACGCATCCGGTGAACCAGATGGAGCCGTCCAAACATCACTAGTTAAATTTACACCGGTTTCTAAAGCTTGAAATCCTAAATTCATTTCGTCTTTAGCCATTTTCCACATTTTCATACAATCACGTCTAAGGATCATTCGACTTACATGAGTATATCGAGGTTGAAGCGTATCTTCGATAAGCGCGGTCATTCGCTTATTGTCAAAGTGGTCAAAAGGCAAAGTTTCTTGAATCACAAATTTCACCATCCTATCCCGAACCCGATCCGCATCATATACAAACAAAGATCCATCAACCCCCATTCTTGTTTGACTAGAACCCGCCGCCGTTGCTTTAACAACGGGACAACTTTTATTCATATGATTTTTCAACGTACTATTCGAGTTACTAGCAAGAAAATGCCCACATTTCCTACATCTCGCTCTTCTCGAGTTGTCCGACATCAAACACAAATCGAAGTTTACCCAAACTTCTTGGTTTCTAATCGTAGGCAGGATAGAAACTACCATGAGATTGGTTGAAAAACCGCCAACGGAAGATTCTGTTTGAGATTTCCCAGATGCCATTTTTTGAGAGAGTTTTTTTTTTGTGTTTTTTGAAAGTGTAATTTAACCTAAACACTTAACATACTTATATACTACAATTCATAATTCAAAGGCTGATTTTTACTCACAATGAATGCATGACAAAAGATGATTTTAGCCTATTTTCGACTCACAATAAATACATGTGATGCATGACAAAAGCTGAAATATACTAATATAGTGATCCAACATAAATGCATGTCAACACTTAACATCGTTAATAATAGGAGTTGTAGGTTGTAGCACATATTTAATACTACTGAATTGAATTGAAAGCAAGTAAGCTGTATTAAATGTCACATCTTCCTTTTTTTATAGGGGACGTCGTTATTTTATATACATAGCTCAATCACTTTCGAGGATGGATGTATAGATGTCTATTAAATGTTACATCTTCCTTTTTTCTTCATAGGAAGAAGATTGTTTACACATTTTTACATAATGATATAAATTTAAACAAATTAAAAGAAAAGTTTAATTGATTTACACTATGTATAATTTAAAGTCAATATCCAAATGTTAAAGCTCTTTTTGCTATTGATAATTGATTGATGTATTTACCGTATACTTTTGAAAAATGCACCCATTTATGTACTACTAGAACTCTTTCACACACATATCCTTGAAAACCAACTTTGACTTTAACTTTCTTCACTGCTTTCCATCCTCACTCACATAGTCACATCACAGTAACACAAAAAATGAACCTATGGTCATCCGTCTTCTTCCTCGTGCATACCTGTAAAACACAAAAGAAACAAAAAAACATCACACAAACGCATCACACAAACACATCATAAAAACAAACACAAACCAAAAAAAAAAAAACCAAAAGAAAAACAGTGTTATTGTAAATGGGTTCTAGTCAATTTGACTTATTTGTTTTCTTTCTATGTTTATCTCACCATTTTCGAAAGTTGGTTTTTCTCATTCCCTATTTGTAACTTACAATTACACCCTAGTACCCTACTGAGTTGTGACTTGTGAGTCAAAAGTTGTCAAAATGGAAAAAGTAATTAGCAAGCCTGGTAAAAGCTGTCAAAATGGGAGTCAAACGCTATCAAAACAAAGCTGTCAAACAACCAATTTAAAACTGGTTTCAGAAACTGGTTCTCGTAACCGGACCGAGTTCAACCGGTTTTCAAACTGCTCCATCCAAAAAAACTATAACCGGTTATAAACCGTCGTTTCGTTTCAAGGGAAACCGGTTCAAGGAAAACCAGGTTTTGGTTTTTATTTCTGGTTTGGTTCATGAATCGATTTTTTTGTGCATCTCTACCCTAACCCTAACTCGATAAACCAAACAAACCCTAACTCGGTAAATGATGTAAGTAATAACTCGGTAAAATTTCAAAACCTAACACGGTATTTGAACCAGCCCATAACTTGGTAAACCCCTTTAGTTTTTCGGCTCCTTCTTACCATAACTCGGTAAAATCTTAAAACCAAACTCGATAAAAAAAGGTCCTAACTCGGTATATAGAACCCTAACTCAATATATGAAAGCTCGATAAAACAGCCCTCCAAACTCGGTATATGAAGCAGCCCCAACTCAGTAAACACTTGTCCTAACTCGGTCAACCATATACCGAGTTACGCCCTAAAAACACCGGACCACTACCTTTGCTAGATATATCTAGATGGTGTTTTACCTACATTGTAAACTCGGTAAAACACACACGAACTCGATAAACTCGAAAAATGGAAGGTTTCACCAAAAAAGACCTAGAAAACGCAATTTTTTAAAGGTTTTTGTTCAATATTTTTGTGTAGAATCCTTCTAAAACACAAGACCTAACATAAAAATGTTTTCTTTCATGTTAGAATCCATAAGAACTCCTTTTTGAAGCAAAAAAGTACACGTTTTCCATAAAACTTGCGAACCCACCAAGACACATTTTTGTTGTTGTTTTAAACTCGTTCTTTTTGCAAGAAAACCTTTTTAATCACAAACCTCAACCTAAAAATGTCTGCTTTTAAGTTTTGATTCGTGAAAAAATGGTTTTTGAATGAAAAATGAAAAGTTTTTTGCTAAAACTTACGAATAGGTTTAAAAAGTACACTTTTTGATTTGATTTTAAAACAAACACTCTACAAATCACACTCGATGCTCTGATGCTAAATGTTAACATCAAGATTCTAGTATGATCGGGAGGTCGAGGTTGATTAAAGAACACAAAACACGACATGTTCTAGAGAGAAAAAGTAGAGAGAGGGTGAAAGTGAAAGTGTTTATTAAGAATGTAACATACACTATTACACAACCACACCCCTCATAGAGAGTTATGAGGGGTAGATATAGGCTCTACATATGTTATCTTTCTACATATTACAATATCAGCCCTTTCATATACGCTAGTTTAGATAACTAGTCCAATTCAAGTAAATATTGTCAACTCAAAAGCTAACAATACCCGGTGGTCGATCAAAAGGAAGGGGGAAAAGTAAAGTTTTGCTTAACTTGGTGACCAAGTTATGAAGATTCTAGGAGGTATGGATTAGTATAAATACAAACTAATAATCCTAGAATCCCATAACATAACACAAAACTAAAATCTCTTTCTCTCCTCTCCTCTCTCTTGAGCCGATCGACCGAACACCCTCTTTAGGGTTTTCGAGTTTTGCTTTTAGTCTTGTTTGGACTAAGGATTAAGGCGTATATGATTTGGGTGTTAAGACTAACATTCCGCTGGTATTGCATACATGTAGTGTGGATCAATCATAGAGAATAATCACACTTTGATTATTAGTTTCTTGAACATTCCGAACAAATAAGGTAAAAACGTTCTTATTTACTTTAGATTAATTGTATAAATCATAATGATCCGAATTGGTGTTTTATGCATGCTTCCGCTTCTTTGATTAAATATATATGATTGTCTTATATGATTTTAATGTTAAAAATGTTTTATATTAAACTCATAAACACCAACACAAAGTTGCATTTATTTCGTATGCACTACATCAAAATACTTTCATCATCTTGTAAAATCTCTTGCATCATTTTATATAACCTTACATATTTTTTTATAATCTTTCACAAAAGTTTTATGTACTTTTGTTCGAACAAACTACTTTCATTTAAACAAAATGTTTTAATACCACATTTGACAAACTAGGTAGAATATTCCTTTTTGGGGATTAAATCAAATGTGATTTTGCACAGAAATAAAGATTAGTCATTTGTTAATAATCCGAGACCAAAGAGGAAGACATCAAAAGTTTTTTTGCATGAAAACCGCCATTAGAAATTTTAAGGCCTTGAGTGTTTGAGAATTAAGGCAAGCATCTTTCCACTTTGGTCAAACCATTTTCTTATGCATCATTAGAGAGGAAATATTTCAAACAAAACATGAATGACCATTTAATGCGGATGATTGCAACACCTGCGTTTTACAATCATCCTAGGCAGCGTACCTAATCGTTGTAGTGTAGTATAGGTAAGACACGGGAGATTCATCGTTCTCTAGGGGAATAGTGAGGTAGGCTCGAAATGTATAACATAATAAGTCTAAATGTTGAGAGATGATTATTTTTTTATTTTTTTATATTTTAGAAAGCAATTTAAATCTTGGGGTTTGAAGAGTTTGGTTTTAAAACTAATAGTTAAACTAAACTAAATATGCGGAAAAGATAAATTGATAGGAACTCGCATGATAGGTAAAGTGTATTTACTTAGAATCACATTACTCCCTAGTTATCTCCTATTGATTAGTTGAATTGTCACCTTTTTGTTTTAATTAGAGCGTTATATTCCTTAATATCAATCGCTAAGGGTTGTCAATCCCTAACACTATGAATTTTGTTCTCGTTGAGATTATCAATGTCAGCAAACGCAACTCACGCATTAAATACAATGAACAACACACTATCTATATATAGTGGGGCGTTTAGTCGGACATTCAAGCTAATATACCATGATCTAGCTAGTTTTCCTAATCCTAACGTGAATAACAACTAATTAGACAAGAGACGATGATGTGCATTTTTTATCCTGTTTTAAATTAATAAACTAAGAGATACTAGGACTAACACATACTAACGAGCAGTGTACCCGGTCATGTGAAGTATAGCCTAGGTAAATCCGAGTGTCGTCCCAAGAGTTGTTGGTCTGGTGAAATAAGGTATTATATTCAAATAGATTTGATTAAGTGAAAGTTGATCGATACATAATAAAAGGTTATTACCCAAAAAAATTACTAATGTTTCCCAAAAATTTGACCTAAGTTACAATAGTTTTTTTTTTTTTTTTTTTTTTTTTTTTTTTTGTTCAACCAGGTTACTCATATTTACTGGTTCGTTAAACGGTTTACTCAACGTTCAAAAAAGTTACACTATGGTTACTCCCAGGTTGGGATACGGGTGTGTAACGGTTTTCCACTATCTTTAATTTACATTTTTGGTCCTTGTGGCATGCCGGGTATAACGAATTTAGTCCTTATATTTTTTTTCCCAGATCCTATCCTGTGGCCGACCCATAACAGGTTTTTCTTACATTTTCATACATTTTTCTTACGTATTTATCCGTTTTTATCAATATTTATACGTTTTTGTCCTTTTTTATACGTTTGCGCCCGTTTCCTTACGTTTTCGTCCGTTTTTCTTACGTTTTTATCCGTTTTTATAAGTTTTCATCCATTTTTATACGTTTTTATCAATATTTATCCATTTTTTCCTGTTTTATACGTTTTCGTCCGTCTTTATTATGTTTTTGTCCGTTTCTATATGTTTTTGTCTGTTTTTATAGGTTTTTGTCCATTTTTATCCGTTTTTCTTACGTTTTCATACGTTTTTATCCGTTCTTATACGTTTTCGTCCATTTTTCTTACGTTTTTATATGTTTTCATCGTTTTTTATCTATTTTATACGTTTTTCTCCATTTTTATACATTTTGTCCGTTTTTATCCATTTTTTACGGTTTTATTCGCTTTTATACGTTTGCATCCTTTTTTATACGTTTTCGTCCATTCTTTTACATTTTTATCCCTTTTTTACGTTTTCATCCATTTTATCCGTTTCTATACCTTGTTATATGATTTTATCCATTTTTATACGTTTTTGTCCGTTTTTATCCCTTTTTTTACGTTTTTATTCGCTTTTATACGTTTTCATCTGTTTTAATCCATTTTTATACGAATAAAAACGGACAAAAACAGATAAAAAATGAATGAAAACAAATAAAACCAGATGAAAACAGAAAAAATGAATAAAAACGTATAAAAACAGATAAAAACTTATAAAACAGACGGAAACGTATAAAAACGGACAAAACATATAAAAATGGAAGAAAACGTATAAAAAGGGCAAAACTGTAATAAAGACGGATGAAAACGGACAAAACATATAAAAACAGATAAAAACGTAAGAAAAAACGGAAAAAAACGTAAGAAAAACGGGCGAAAATGTATAAAAATGGATGAAAACGGACAAAAACGTCAGAAAAACCCGTTACGGGTCGCCCACAGGAGAGGATCCGATAAAAAAATCAAAGGACTAAATCTGTTAAACCCGACAACCCACAAGGACCATTTAGTAACTTAGGTCAAATTTTTAGGAAACTTTAGTAACTTTTTTGGGTAATAACCCATAATAAAACTCTAAACTAACAGAATTAAAATGTAAGGATAGAAGGGAAAATGATATGACTAATCAAGACTTTTGGTTCACTTAAATCTTGTTCCTTTTATTCCATATAGTGGGTAAATGTCACTAGACTCCTATGGTCAATTTATCTAGCCTATGTCACATAGATTCCTATTTCGTCTTTTGATTGACAGGGGTCGTCGGTAATCTATGCTAAGTCATTAAGCGCCATGTCTAATAGACTTATTCTAATGAAACCCGGCATCTCTGAACTTAGGCTTCCCCTAACTTTTTAAGTTTCTCCATTTGATAGGTGATCCTATAGTCAATTCGCACACAGGGAAATGATAATACTATGGCCAATTCTTACCATTCCTCGCAACCTACTCGGCTAGAGTCTTATGGTCAATTCTTCTAGCATTATAGATACTACCAAGCTTTGATACTACCGAAAAAAGGGTGACCACGAACAAGCAAAGAAGACATCCATATAGAGAAACAAAGATAATGTATGAAACCAAAGATTAAATTAGCAAATTGAATTCATCGAACTATTAAATGTAAAGCATAATAGAATCCAAACTTGAAATACATGAGAATGACAGTAGATAGTAGATCTCGACGTGAAAACTCCATTCTTCCAACCTTCTAATCCTTCATTTATCTTCTAGGGTTGTTCTCCCCAAACCCTAGTTGAGGTTTGGGAAAGGGGAGATATTTTTGATGCAGAATTCTTTGAGAATTTATAGGCATTAAGTGCACGATTATGTTACGACGTAACCTTAAGTACTGGTTACGCCGTAACCCTTCTTAAAACTGATCTTCAATAAAATCTTATCCATACTTACGGCGTAACTACATAGTCTAAGTTACGCGGTAACCTCAATCCTTGGTCAATACGTTAGTCAACCTACGGCGTAACCTTAAGAGTAGGTTACGCCCGTAAAACTCTCGGTAATTTATTTCCATTTTTACGTCGTAACTGGTCAAGGTTACGCCCGTAAAACTCTCGGTAAATTTATTTCCATTTTTACGCCGTAATCTTATTGACCAGTTACGGTGTAATCTTCATCATGCAAAAATTTGGCTAAGTCTTCAAATATCTACGGCGTAACCTCAATGATCAGTTAAGCCGTAACCTTGTGTCTTGTAGACTTTGTCTTTACTTAATCCGTTTTATGCCGATGTTTGTATCTAATTCGTTCAAATGCTCTTCTTTATCCTGAAACGAAATATTAAGAAATTAGAGCATATTCCAATGTAAAATTGCATAATAAGTCATTATAATGGGGAGAATTGACACTTAGAATATCAGTACTATTTGATGTTATCAAATATCCCCCCACTTGAACTCTACTTGCCCTCAAGTAGACCTTTTAAATTATTTCAAAAGGATATCTCCCTAGTTACTAAGAAGATATGAGATTAAAAACTTCCCATGCTAGAATAATCAAAGCCGAACACCTCATGAAATGGGGAATAAAACACTCGTACACTCCCTATTCTAAGTGTTCAATTTCGGGGTGATTCTCTCATTCGCACAGTCATAGTATGTATTCTACCATAGGCTTGGCGATCACACAAAACTCGACTACTAGAGCTAAGTTAAAGACAATCTTCTAAGGCAATATTGGGTTATTATTTCATAAAGGCTAGGGGTGAGTTTGTCATTACTAACGTGCCACGACGAAGGCAACAAAGACCATTGATACATGACCAAATCCATGGCCAAAACACAAATGACTGCTCGCTCCCTCACCTAAGCATGATTCATGACTAAAGGGTAGGATAAGACATGGGATGCACATAAAAGGTGAAAAAATAAAAATAAACAAACAAATAGTCTTAGCTCATAACCAAGTCGTTGCCGTCCTCCGTCCATTCAAAATCCAAGCTTCTAAATGCGAAAACCGAATCATCAAGTAACAAGTTAGTGTGACATATATTTTATAATGAGGTGCACACTAACTTGGTCTTCCAAAAGCTAGTTGGTGAAGTCATGTCACCAACTCGTATCGTCAAATAAATGTAAATGAGGCAATTTCCCCGTTGCTAGTCAATAAGCTCCATCATGAATACTATAGATATACTGTAACCTCTCTTACAATAATGACAAATAATTAAACTATTTTTTTTAAAGTATGAAAATAAATAAGTTATCCCCCCCACTTGGGATGAATCATAAGTGAGGAATACGAGGGTCTTTAATGATCTTCAAATTTGTGTCTTCAACGTAAGCGTGATTTCTGAATCTTTCTGCTCAAACCTCAAACTTAGGCAACCGACAACTTCCCAATCATAAACCAAGACTACACGATAGGCTAAGGCGAATAGGTGTAACGAAACAATACAAAATATTATGGTTTAAAAAGAGAAATGAATGTCTTAGAAAGGTGTTTCTAGGGGTATCTTGCACTAAAGGTGGGTGCCAATAAAAAGTGTTTTAACACGGAGGTCGAAGAATCGAGGTGACCCATCTATAAACGCACACACTTTTTACACATATGGGTTGTTTGGGTGTAAATCCTAAAATATTGCCTTCTCGAATTATCCTTTCCAAATGTATTAAGTGAACTCAACACACTACTCGTCTATGATATTGAAATGATGTAAAGTCCAAGTTCTAAAGTTTACAGTACTACTGGCACACTCAATATTTGGTGGATTTGAGGGAAAATTGAAAGGCTAAACCTCACCAAGGAAATCGAGGGTTATAGTGTGCTCGGCTAAAGTCTATTCTAGTTAGGTTAAGAAAAACATGTCAAAACTTTTCAGAATGGCAAATTTTTTCAAAATAAACTTGAAAAAATGAGGGCAAGTAAGCTAAGTCTAAACAATTTGGTCATTTCTATTTCTATCCCCCCACTTAAGTTATACAAAGTCCCTTTTGCAAAAAATTAAAATAAAAAGAAAATAGAAATGAGAAATAGAAAGAAACTGCCCTCTCAATCACTCATCAAGGAAGTCCACCAAAATAAGGCCATCAGGGACTAGTTACGGCGTAGGTCCAATGACCTGGTTACGCCGTAACTCCTACCATTACTCAGGTCCCTTTACTCTCACAACTGGTTACAGCGTAATTCCATAACTAAATTACGCCGTAGAAACAGCCTGTAACAAATTATGAAATCTAAAACATGCAAATGATTATAACCGCAAGTACTGGATATCAATAAGCATAAACTATGTCCTAAAAGTTAAAGTTATTACAGACATAGAAAAAATAAAATTGTTTTAAAGAGACATAGAGAAATATTGTTTTTGAACCAACAAAGGAGATATCACACCTGATCCATCGGGGTTTGGAACGGAGTAGGCATACCATAGGGATCGAAAGGTGTGGCTGAGGTGCTTCCAAGGTGTTGGGATTCTTGATTTGATGAGACAAAATAAATAGAAGAATTAAACATGAGGGTTTAAAGTGACAAAATATGAAAGTTCAAAAAATGGAAGATTACAACGAAATCTTTTATTATTTTAGTTTATTCTTTTGTAAACCCTAATGTCTCTATTATATAAAGAGACATAGGGTACAGGTTTTATTAAATAAGTCTTTCACAATGTAATCTAAAGGTGTGTGTGTGTGTATGTCTAGGGCGTATGTCTTGTAAACGCCTAGACTAGTGATAGATTTGTGTAGTCACCTCAAGGATCTTTGATCCCTGTTACAAGGCAGTGTAACCGTATTATTTTGATCAAATAATAGTTGAGGCGTAGTGTGATTGAAAGAAAAACTTTGTGTCAATAACAATTGATTTGTTTTAATTCCGCTGCATAATTGTTCATTGTTATTGTTGAACCCTAAGGCTCAAAACGATCCTAGAAACTATCTTTAGCACGTCATTAGTTTCTACAGGTGGTATCAGAGATTGGGGAGCTCGTTACCTAGGGATTCACAAAGTTTTTATTGTCAAAGAAGATGCAGATCCGACAAAGGTTTTAAAGTTATCGTTTTTATTGTTTTGTCTTTCTGTGGTGATATTGTATAATACGAAGAATAATAATAAAGAAGAGCAGAAAGTGGCTTTTATTAATTGGTGTCACGACAAGATTTCAATATGTGGGATCTACAAGATTGAAGAACCTCGTACTGTTTTAATTCAATTGGCCGGTAGTTATTAATTTTCATTGTCAGTAGTGCGTTAATTGAGATTTTGCAATTGGTCGATGGTTATTATTTTGTCGATTGTGAATTCGTGTTTAATTACTGACAAAGACACATGGATTATTGATCTGATTGGTCTATGTATATTGTGGGGTCGATGGTATAATGGTTTAGTACAATGAATTGGTGTGGTCAATTTGAATTAATGGAAGATTGTCAGATTTGATTGATCATTGGTCGAATTAATGTGGGTCAGTAGAGATTACGAGGTGAGTATTTTTAGAAGCAGCTTGTGCAAAACATTAATTGTATTATCAGATAGTGGGATGCAGTTGGTTAATGTGCTGTTCGTATGGATTTATACTGCTGCTACTTAGATTTTATTCTGCTGCTACGTCTGATACATTCTGCTGCTACCTATAATTGATTCTGCTGCTGTCCTTATATAATTCTGCTACTAGTGGTATTCGATTCTGCTGCTGCTACATTATTCATTCTGCTGCTATGATTATCTGATTCTGCTGCTAGTCATAATTTATTCTGCTGCTAGCTTCGAGTTTCTGCTGCTGCACTTATTGATTGATACTGCTGCTAGCTTCATGATTTACAAGCAGTAAGGGGAAGTATTGTGTTGATTGGAGATGTTGATTTACACACACACAGGGGAAGTTTACACACACAAAGAAGTTTGTTTATTTGTTCTTAAAGGTTTTTAAAGGCTCGAGTTAATTTTCTTATTGGCGAAGAGGAGTTTTTGTTGTTTCTTTGATGATGCAGTGGAATTTTCCAAGGTTGTGTCTTATCACATCTTAAACGGCTCCATTACGTTTAAAGGTAACTTGTTTGTTCGTTCAAGTGACTACGAATTGACAAAACATTTGAAGGAGTTACATTGTAGTGCTCAGTGGTTGTTGTCAAGGGATTGCGGTCTCCCTATACTATTGGGTATACGTTCGAAGTCTTTTAGTACAAGGCATAAGACACAGGGTTGGTTTATTCTACTTCAGCATCAAATTCGTTATGATTAGTTTTCTTCAACAATATATAAAGCCTACAGATTTGAAGAATCATTTTATGTACATGCATCACTCGAGGGGAAGTTTCTATTGTTTATTTGTTCTCTATTTTTTGATAACAAAAAGGGGAAGAAATATTGTGGTGGCATAGAATGGATTAAGGGGAAGACAAAATTTGTTTCATTCAGGGAGATGATTACATCTCAATTTCTCTACTTCGTCTAGGGAAATTCGTACACGACTTTGTTTGTTTTGTCATCATCAAATAGGGGAAGATTGTTGGGATTCTTGATTTGATGAGACAAAATAAATAGAAGAATTAAACATGAGGGTTTAAAGTGACAAAATATGAAAGTTCAAAAAATGGAAGATTACAACGAAATCTTTTATTATTTTAGTTTATTCTTTTGTAAACCCTAATGTCTCTATTATATAAAGAGACATGGGTACAGGTTTTATTAAATAAGTCTTTCACAATGTAATCTAAAGGGGTGTGTGTGTGTGTGTCTAGGGCGTATGTCTTGTAAACGCCTAGACTAGTGATAGATTTGTGTAGTCACCTCAAGGATCTTTGATCCCTGTTACAAGGCAGTGTAACCATATTATTTTGATCAAATAATAGTTGAGGCGTGGTGTGATTGAAAGAAAAACTTTGTGTCAATAACAATTGATTTGTTTTAATTCCGCTGCATAATTGTTCATTGTTATTGTTAAACCCTAAGGCTCAAAACGATCCTAGAAACTATCTTTAGCACGTCATTAGTTTCTACAGGTGGCGCCCACCGTGGGGATAATGAAGCAGAGGATAACATGGCTCAAGGGGAGGCTGAGATGGAATTGGATATGAATGTTGCTGGTGTTGCAGAAAATGAGGATCATATGGTTGAGAATGTTGGTTCTGGTATGGATAATGTTGAAAAAGATGTTGGAAGTAAACCTGCTACTGATGTTGGTGACAAGAAAGGAAAGAATGATTCTGCTGCTGTTGCAGGACATTCTGCTGTTGCTTTAGAAATGGGTTCTGCTG